>JBBMKA010000022.1:16617536-16642985 GCA_037833695.1 Sechiopsis laciniata
GTTGAAAAAAATAAAGTAACAAAAGGGAATCCGTGGAATTACGAGTTAAGAAGAATCCCAGATTGAAATTGTAAAAAAACAACCAGAAGAACAAAAGAAACGCAATGCAAAATTGAATCAGAAATCAACAAGAAATCCCAAATCAGAGAAAAATGAAACAGAATCAAAACGACTAAATACCAAATTTCGAAAACTACCTTCACAACCTTGTCAAATGCCATTCAACCATCACGAAACATGAAATCGGATAAAAAAATTCAATACCCACTTAGAATTCTCCCCAATGTGAAATGCCTAAGATCGAAAGAAAGAATTAAACAATGCCTGTTTAAACTATTTGAAATCGAATTGCAGCGCTGTATGAGAATATTTCGAACACTTCTTCCGACAATCACGAACTATTTCTAATAATATGCCGATAAGAAAATGATATTCAAATCTAGCGCGCTTCGATTTCGATCCATTTCAATTTCTTTCTTCGGTTGGACTTTCAGTTGTAGATTTTGGCGGCCAGTAATTGTCCATTGGTACCAGAAAAGAGTCAAAAATAGTTTGAAATTGCTATATATTTTGAGCTAAAATAGATAGGCATCTAAACCAAGCAACTTTTTTATATTTTTATCAGTCGTTTTAATTTTCTTTTTTTTTTTAGTGAAACTTCATTTTATGTTTTTCTCCATTCATTATATAGGTCGGTTGAGTAATTTTTTTTTTTTGTTTTTTTAATATGTGACGGTTTACGTTAGCAAGCTCTACTAATGTCCCGTACAAAACTAATTCTTAGGTAAGATAATTACTTTAAATTGAATTCATCACTTAAACCCCTTAAAACTTTTTTTGACTGCTAAACCAAGATTTAAAAAAAAAAAATTCTTTCTTGAAAATGTAGATTTGTGACTAAATTGTTGTAAAAAGATTGACGTAAAGTTGTAATTAAAAAATGGCTTAAGATTAGTTTGAGATGATCGTGTCTTCTAAAATAATCATCAATGATTGCGCTTTAAAAAACGTAATATAAAGTGAATTATGATTTAGGGTGTGTTTGAGGGAAGAGGAATAGTATTGATTATGAGGGAAGAGAATATGAAATTGAATAGTTATGGGAGAATCATTATTTGTATTTTGAGTGAATAGAATGATTATTTGTGTTTGAAGTGAATGAAATGATTATGTAAAAAATAAAATAATAAGTATGATGTGATGTATAAAAAGTTGTTGGAGATATAATAAAAGTAGTAATGAGGATAATGAAAAAGGTAATTTTTTAAAAACATGATTATGGAGAGAATGATTTTCGACGGCCCAAACAGATAATCATCTTCATTCTCATTCTCCTTTGTGCTCAAATACACCATGAGTAAATTATTTTTTGTTAGGTAAGGTATAGGCTAAAAAGGATGAAAAATGATTTTAGTGTTTGAAAAAATTTATTTGTTCCGTGTTGATCTCACACCTTTCGATTAACATCTTTTTCTATAAATTAATATTTAAATTTTGTCTTTACCTGTATTAAAATTATTATCATTATTGAATGAAATTTCATTAGTATTATCTTCATATTTATTATAGAAACTAATGCTAAACTTTTTCTTTTTAGTTTAACGATTAAAATTGAAACTTTGAAAATTTAATAATAATAAAATAGACAATCAAAAAACTAAAATTGAACTTGTAAAAATTTAAAGATTAAAATGTAACGAAATTAAAAGTTGAGGGACTAAAATAATATTTTAATTCGAAATTGTATTATGAAATATCATGGGCAAATTTCATAATGTTTTTAAAAAAAAAAAAAATGAATAAAAATGAATAAATGATAATGATAGATATATATATAGAGATGATAAAAAAAAAAAAAAAAAAAAACTATGTACATTAAATTTTAAATTTTATCGAATAACTTAATAAAATTATTATAATTTAAACTACAATTAATAATGCATATAGATGAACAAAAAAAATAATAATAAGCGTGGTTTTAAAATGAAAAATTAATTTGAATGAGTGATTAATTTTTTATATCAATGAGTATCGAGCCAGTTAACCCGAACGTACGAAATTTGAATGTGAAGGAAATTAATGGCTACTATAATTGTTCACATATTTTTCGCTGTGAGCCTTTTGATTCCCGTCTTCAATCCGCGGGAAAACGAGAGATCAAAGTCCCATGGAAAATCGATCGCGTCCAGGTTCTCTATATTCGATCTCTCTCTGAAATACTAAATCGTTTTCTAGGTTTTGTGCTTTTGCTTCTTGTTCGGAATCATCCATGGCTGTTTTCTGGACTCTCGGAGGCTCCATCACCACTTTCTTCAAGCGAGGTTCAAATTTCTCTTCTCATTTTCGACAATCATAGATTATATACACTGTTTCTGTTTTCTTCCGTGGTGTCCAGCGTCTCTCGTGGTAGATGATATTGATTCTTGATCGATGTGTATTGTCTTTCAATGGAAGTTGAGTTTCTTGTATCTGATGAATGCATGGCTGGGGTACTGGCGTCTGATGATTATTAAACGAACTGTTTGAGACTTTATCAATGTTTATTTTAGGATTTAGATGCGCTTGTGTAATGTGCTATGCTAGCTTGAGTGTTGTTTGTCCTTCATTTTGCATGATTAGTTATCTGATTTTCTCACAGAATGCAGCCTCAGAGACATTGCATCCATGCTATTCTGTTTGCACATCAATCGTTTTATAAGTAAGTAATCAATTGAGAAGTCAAATATCAATAGATGCAATACTTGCTCATTATCTTGTAAACTTCGAAATATACATTACAGATGAAAGCTCGAGCTGTTGCTGGTTGGCCAACCCATGAATTATTCAAAGGTACCCTTACAATATTTATTTATTTACACTTGATTTGACCCTATTGAGGTTTATGCGTCTTGGGTGAATTTGGAATTTTTGATTGGGAGAGAATTTGAAGTAGCCTGTTGGAAGTGCAATTTTGTTATTGTTTCTTTTAGAAAATTGGACAAACCAGCCCCAAACTAAGGGTCTTGTTACAATCACACCCTTGGACTTTTGATTTGATCAATTAGCCCTTGAACTTCATTAAGTTTTTCAATCACACTCTTAAACTTTTAATTTGATCAATCATCCTCACTTACTTTAGTAAGTGTTAATATAAGCCCTCTACTTTGTGAAGTTTTGGTATTGATTGCATCACTTAACAAAGTACAAAAAGAGGATTAATCAAATCGAAGTTTAAGTATCGATCAAATTAAAGTTAACGAGTGTGATTGCAACACTTAATAAGTTTTGGGACTGATTGATCAAATTAAAAGTTCAAGGATGCTTGTGTCCGAAGACTTAATAATTCATCAGGTCTAATGCTGGATCAGATCTCCTTACTTTTACTCCTTTTTGTTTGGTTGGTTTGAAAGTCTATCTTCTTTGTATTCTTGTATCTTATGATCGAATTGAAAGTTTGATTTAACGATCATTCCTTTTGCCTTCTGGGGCATTAGGCAAGGAGATGGTGTTTTTTTTTTTTTTTTTTTTTTTTTTCTTCTCTTTGTTACTGTGGGTTTTTTCACTAGAATGATGTCAATGAGGGTCGTTAAGGGTATGGTGGAGGGTTTCCATAAAGGTTAGGAGATGTTGCTTTTGCTCCATATTTAGTTTGAAGATTCTTTCAATTTGGATTAGGATCGAGGATAATTCATTTATTATCTTAATTTCACTTTGGTCGTGTTTAAGATCGTGCAAGGCTTAGGTTTAATGGAAACAAGAGCTTTCCATTTGCAATTAATTGAAACAAGAGCTTAAAGTTTATATTGAAACAATTGGTAAAACTTCAATTGGTTTTAGGCGTGGAAAAGCTTAAATATTTTTGCAAGCTATCTAACGTGGGCGATACTAAATGATTTGTATTTAGTATTTATAGTTATTCTCTTGCCTTTATGTCTCGTATTTGCTCTTTAACTTGGTTAATTTAAGCTTGATTCTTGTTAACATTATACGGCCAAATAATTTGTAACTTGTAAGTGAGATTTTCTTTTGATATTGAATTCATGGTATCAATGCATGTTACATGATTGAGTATTGGTGATGATAATTGTTAATTGAGAGAGAATTTTAGTTTTCAATTCCTTTACTGGTTAAAATTCCATAGTTACTCTAATTAGCCTTTTATATTGTTGAATCACATTCACTAGCATTATAGCAAGGATATGACGGTTATTTTAACCAACGCTATTTTTTCTAGGATAAAGGGTTATTTAATACGGTAGATTTTCAAAACTCAACGATAGGCAGTCCACACAGGCATCCATATGCATTTAATTTTTAATTTTTTTATTTTTGAGTTCAACAATTAGGGATTTGAACCCATGACCTTCTTGGTTCATGGGACACATTAATGGCATTGTTGTTCATTGAATTGTATACTTAATTCCACCTTATATAAGATTGGATAAACTTCAATTTTTTTCGTTTAGAGTCATCACAACTTTAGATTCTAGTCTGATTAATTTACACAAATTAACACAACAAACTTAAAAAACACATGGTACATTTGCATTATTGGTAAACTTACATAGCTAGCTGGGCCTAGCTGCTAAATTTATCCCATATGGAGTTTGAAGAACATTGCATTCCAAATGTGATGGATCTGGTGATGTTAATGCACTGGATACTGAAGACATCTTCATGTTGAACGTCACTCATACAATGAGAAGATTTTGATAACCATGGATTAATCATGCATCATCTAGCTGCTGTTATTGCAGTTGCAATCTGTTGCAAGTTTCCATTATATCTATTTTAGTAAGCTTGGGAGTAAAAGTAGTATAGAATAGATTTATATTAAAATGAATGTGATATGCAATTTAATTCATATGTCACGATGACAAATAGCTTGCCAATAAGAGCATAACTCAACCAAACATAAAGTATAGTGTTGGTTGATATAATTAAATTTTTCTTAACTCATCAGTTTTTTTTTTTTTAGGAAACGAAAACATTTTCATTGATAAGATAAAAGTGTTACAAGGTTTTGGGTCAGGTTCTGAGCCGGTTTTTACAATGAGATAATACGGTAAATACAAAATCCATAAATAAGAAAGTTGAACATCCAACTTTGAGTCCTAAAAAGGGAAGGATGCAGATTCGAAGGATTATCTCATCATGGGCTACACATCCGAAAGGCAGAACTCGCATATGGAGGAACCAACAGATCTGGTACAGAAGGAAGGGGGAGATGGAGACGCATCCCAATCGGCGCAAGATGGTGAAGAGGGCGAAGAAAACCCGCGACTTATCTAGACTATGAGCTGCATGGGCTGTGAGAGGGAAGTCCCATGCAAAGCCGGATGAAGTAGGGTGGGTCACACAAGTAATGAAGGGAGAGAGCCATCCATCAGCCGATAGAAGGGTGAAGTGGTAAGAAGCTCGCTAGGATAAAACAAAACATCAAATTGGTGATCTCCCATGGTTTCCCGCCCGTTTGTAAAACGGTCAAACATACAACCAACATCGACGTTGTGGATATTCATCTTGATGTGTCACCAATCAAACCATAAATCAGATTCCAATGGCTGCACTAATGATTTTCACCATATACCCAGGTATACAACAATGGCCAACACCAAGGTTGTGGGGCAACCAACAATGGTACGCAAAAGTAGATATAGGGCTTTTTAATTCACTACCCAAAAAAAAAGGACCCGACCCAGAGAACCCACCCGAACCAACAAGCAACCAAAAAGGAAAAAACCTGACCCACAAATCCCATCCTAACCCGACCCGAAAATGAAAAAAAAAAGAAAGAAGAAACAACCCAAATCGGTCCGGTCTGTGTTTAAAATAAAAATAAATAAAAGAAAGGGCAGGAAAAGAAAACCCTAATTCTAAATACACAAACCATCGCCGCCTTCGTCATTCCGCCGCTGCTACTGGTACGTGTACGATTGAGGTTGCCAATGGCCGATGAGAAACGCCAAGGGGAGTCACTCGCCACCGATCAATGACCCTTCGACGATGAAAGCTTCAGTCCGAGATCTCCATCGAGGACGGTGATGAAGCGATTTTTCTCTTGCAAACAAGAACGACTAACGTGAAAGGAATGAAATATGAAGGGATGGAGGATAGATCGAGGAGAGAAGGTGTGTTTGATTCCGAGCGAGGGTGGGTAAATGGAGAAGAAATAGGTTGCGCCGTCTCTAGCGGGATGTTCTAGCCGGGTTCCTCCTCTGACGTCGGTGATGAGCAACGACGGAGGGGGTAAAGGAAGCTATGGTTTTAGGGTTTTTGTTGAGAGAGTTTCTAGAGAGAAAAGTTGTAGAGAGGGGGGCATAATACATAGAACGCTGGAATGTTCTAACTCATCAGTTTAAACTTTTGGATTGATTGATGATTTAACATAATTTAACATGGTATCATAGCAGGAGGTTCTGAGTTCAAGTCCCTGTCGTTTTCGTTTTCTTCCTCAATTAAAATTGAATTCCACTTGTAAAGGAGAGTGTTAGTTGATATAATTAAATTTGAAAATTTATTCTAGATAGCAAATTCTAGCATCCCTATTTTAATTATAACAACTTTTTAAAAATATTTTAAGTTTTACTTGATTGAAGCCTATTGAATTCCACTTGTAAATGAGAGTGTTAGTTGATATAATTAAATTTGAAAATTTATTCTAGATAGCAAATTCTTGCATCCCTATTTTAATTATAGCAACTTTTTAAAAATATTTTAAGTTTAATTTAATTGAAACCTGAGTTTCAAGTTTTACTTGATTGAAGCCTATTAAATATATGCTTATCAATTTAACTCGATTGAATCAGTTGTTATATTTTACTTAATTTATTCCAACCCATCTACTTAAGCTTTTGGATTAATTTGTTGATTTAACATACTTTAATATAGACTAAGCTTAAGAGGTCATATGTTCAAATCTCTCCCTGTCGAGGTTATTATCCATTGTTGGTGAACCTAAAAAAAAAGCAGTGATTGCAAGAACGTACCCGAGCTTTATTCCTGATACTGGTGTTTGGTTGTTTTGTTGTTGTGGCTGTCTTAGCTGTAGAGGAGGCATACTCATACTGTTTCTATTGGTGATAGTGAATTGATGAACTGAGCTTGATTTATCCACATCCATTGGTCCATAAAACTGATTCTTGGAAAACCCATAGTTAGGCTTATTGAAAATTTTGAAATTAAGAGGAGTTAGAATAGCTTTTGAATTCTTATAACTAAAAACAAGTAGCTTTTGAATGAGTCATTTACAATGAAGCAATTCAAAATAAGGTTTTGATCCCTACCTTCATTTGCAGTTCTGCATTTTCCTTGCTTATCGTATCTAATTTCTTGTAAAGTTCCACATTTTCTTGATGCACATGATTCCCCTGCAACATAATTATTATTGCAAATTAGCTGTTGTTACAGTACTTTTTGGTATAATGAGGTACAATGGGGGAAACCTTCTGTCTCAATTCAGTAATTTTATCACTTAAAATATTTTCCTGCAAGAAGAATACAAGAACACATAAGTATCCTTATGCAATAGGATTTATCAGGTGTATTTTTAATTTTTTAATTTTTGTTGAGATCTCGTCATAGTTTATACCTTTTTCACACGGACTCCTTTCAAACTCATTTCTAACTGGCTTTCCAGATCTTGTAGATGTTTGACACTCAGGCCAGATAGTTCTTCACCCATCAATTGTCTGCAAATGCAGAAGCTTGAGATATATTATGAATGTTTTTGCATATTTGTATACTTTGTTGAATTATAATACCATTCTGCATGAATTCAGGCTTGAATTGTTATATTTTATCTCGGTCATTAGCATGTCAATACAGTTAAATTTCTGTTTTCGTCTTCAAAGGGTGGCCTCGTAGGTAGAGGTTTGGGATCTCTAAGATATGTTTTCTTAGAGGTCCGAGTTCAAAGCCTACCAGTGAATTTAATTGTAATATTCTTTGTTGTCTCCCGAGTCTGAACCTTAAGACGGACGTGGGTGCCTCTACTCTGATTCGCGTTTATCATAAAAAGAGGTTAAATTTCTGTGTTCAAAATGATTTACTTTAGGATCTCTAGTCAAAGTTTTTTTTTTTTTTTTTTTTTTGAGTTCAACAATGGGGTGGAGAATCGAACCCATAACCTCTTGGTTCATGGGTATATATTAATGTTGTTGAGCTTATTGGCCTCTCGTCAGAGTTTAATTAATTACACTTTTGCAATATAAGTGAATACAATCACCACATTCGGAAATCAAATTGTTTATAAGAACTCCAACTGATTTCTACTTAGGCACTGCCTGTTCAGATTTGACATTCAAATCTACGATTAGATCGGGCCTTCACTAATTTTCTTAGGAGTTTTAGTACTGAGTACTTGAATGTAGCAATTGTTTAACATACATTTGAACTTTTATTCTGCTTAAACATCTTTTGGCTGATTTTTTTCTCTTCTATAACATAAAGGTTGAAGGCGAGTGCACGTAAGATGGTCCGGATCGTGTATAGAAAATGTTAGAGTACAACAGTCAGTACCTGTGACATTCCTGCAAGTAATGAAGTTGTTGCTTCAAAGCAGCTGCCTCTCTTTTCCAAAACTAGCAATTACAGAGCAGATGGGGTCAACGTTACAATTTTACTTGTGGCATAGGTAAGTTGCAACTTTGGAGGATTTTTTTCTCTTTATTTTTGTATACTAATTTAAATATTGACCCCAAAATAAATTTGTTAAGCGGTATCTTATATAATTTAATAACTATAAGGTTATAGGTTCGAATCTTTGTTGGATTAAAAAAAAAAAAAATCAAATTTAGTTCATGTTGGTGGAGATACTCACCTTGTGGCAATTGTCCCACATTGGGAAGGTGGGGTTCTACAACACATTTATAAGAGATATGAGTTACTCCCCTCATTGCCAATTGGTTTTGAGATGAAACTCTATATTCTCTAATACATGTCACAAGATTGTCACAAAGTTTGTTCATTATGGTTCTTTTCTATCTGTTTTGGGCGAATTTTTGTACGGTTTGTATCTCGTTTCTGTTTCTCTTCTTAACTTTTTTGTGAGTTTGTAACTTTCTGATGAATTTGAAGATTAGTCTCTTTTCATTTTTGTTGTTCTTAAAAAGGAATAGTAATTAGAACTTCTCACAGAGTTGCATGGTATAATTATTTCTTACTACTTCCCTCACTTGACATTGTCTTTTTGAAGATCATTCATTTCTAATCCAACAAAATAATCACATCATAAGCAGTTTCTCTAATTCCGTTGCAGGAATCAAAAGTATCAATCACAAAAAAGTTATTTGACTTTTGGTCGAGACATAGCCCTTGAGTTTCACCTTAGAAAGAATCATCTTTGATAAACATATTCCATCTCATTCTATTGGTCGAAAGTTCTATTCTAAGATCATACTTGATATTGTTCGAACCAGCTTACGCAGATCCCGATGTTATTCATTCCAGGTATAGTAAACATTCAGGAATTGCAGATGAAGGAAGATTACCTGGAGTTCTGAAACGGGGTTCATCGGCTGAGTTTGCTGCGCTTTCATCTTATTGTAGCGATCCGTAATTGAACTTATGCTGATAAGATAGAAACTATTAGATGAATATTCAGTTGTCATTCACATTTGAAACCAAGTCCTTTTTTTCTTCTTCTTTTTATTTATTTTTTTATTTACCATTCCATTCCGTGAAACATCTCTTTAAAACATTAATTGTGTTAGTTGCAAGTATTAGTCTGCTTTAGTGTATATTCATAACTAAAAAGTCAAGGAATAATTGTGTTGGAATCTTCCAACTCCAAATTGTAGAACTAATAATAATAATAATAATAAAGGGTTAAAAAGAAATGGATTTAAGTCGGGTCGTCCTGGCCACCCTAAAGAGTTGCTTGGATGAAGTTTTGATGAGAAGTTAGATTGATGAAATATTTTGA
The DNA here is from genome assembly GCA_037833695.1 of Sechiopsis laciniata. Lineage (NCBI taxonomy): Eukaryota > Viridiplantae > Streptophyta > Magnoliopsida > Cucurbitales > Cucurbitaceae > Sechiopsis > Sechiopsis laciniata. The sequence goes on from JBBMKA010000022.1 coordinate 16,627,441, forward strand.
AGAGTTATGTTGAATAGTTAAAAATTAAGAGTTGTAGCCAAAAAATTATTTAGATGTAGTTTTTTTTTTTTTTTTTTTTTTTTTTTTTTTTTTTTTGTAGATGAGTTAGAGTTAAAACCTTGTTTGGATGAGGAGTTAAATTGAATAGTTAAAAAAAAGAATAATTAGAAATGAGTGGTTAAAATGAATTATTTTAAATAATTAGAAATGAATGATTACAAATGAGTGGTTAGAAATATTGAGTAGTTATAAAGAATGATTAAATATAAATGGTTAGAAACGAGAAGTTATTTTTAATAGTAAAAATGAGAAGTTATATTGAGTAGTTACAAAAATTTATTTGAATGTAGTTTTTTAAGGAGTTAATAAATCTTAAATCTAAACCCTCCTTAAATATGGCAAACAAACACTCCCTGTGATCTTATATCTGATTAGTTTTCAAACACATTACAAACAAATATTTTATTTTATTTATTATTATTCTACCTATAAAGATGCATGTCATTTTTTTTCCCTCGAACCCAGTTACCTACATCCAAAATAACCTCATCTTCATTCAAATGTTTCAACTATTACAAATCATGATTTTAATTTACTTGCTTTCCCTCCAATTTTCTTATCATATTATTTTGCTACGACTTATCTATTTTTCTTTGAGTGATCAACTTCAATGTATCACAGTTGTTTTTATAAGAGCTCATTAAACTCAAACACAAAATTTGAGTTTAATTTAAGATTGATGAACTCAAATAGATACTATCTTAACTTGAGCTAAAGATTCTATAAATGTTGGTTTATAAAAAATACGCAAGAAAAGCATTTCGGGTTGTTGATTCATTGCCAAAGATGGCTTAGAACCAATAGTTCATTTTTTGATAGATTTTTCCATACTTATACTCCAACCGAGGGGGTGATTGGATTTAAGGGTTGGGAGAGGAGAGGAAAGAAAATTATCTCAACCCCATGTTTGTTTTTTGTACATAACAAACTCTCTCAACTCCTCCACAACTGCAACTTCTCCCCACATCCCATCAAACATATTTAATCCTATCAAATTTCAAATCAGACTTTATTACAATAAAAATTAATATTAAATAAAAAAATCTTCTCTCATAAACACCAATTCCCAAAAAAAAAAAAAATTCCGACATCTCTTCTCCAAAACACCAATTTCCAAACAAATACTTCCTCTTTCCAAATCACTCTATTTCTTCTTTCTTTCCTTTCCTCTCCTCTCCCAAACTCCAAAATCCAATCAACCCCGAGAGTTATTTATTTATCAAATTTGCTCCCATCTAACATAAGGTTATTGAATCAAATGAATAAAAAAAAATTTAAATCTATACATTATAGCTATATAATAGTGATCTATATATATATATATATATATATATACTTTTTCAATAAATTTTTTTTTGAAATCTTCAATAAAAGTATAATTTAATTAATATAGATGTAAGATACCAGTAACCAAAATATTATATGGATTAAAAAAAAAATTCTATTTTAAATGTCGTTGAATTAGGAAAAGCGAGTTCCTCCGTTTCAAAAAGAAAAACGAGCATTAAGAGAATAACCAAAAAAAAAAAAAACAGTCGTAAGTATAGCAGCAGATAAGAAAACAATAGATCCGTAATATTAACATATATGCCCATGCAAAAATACTAATAATAAATGTTTTAAAATAATAATAATAAATAAATAAGAAAAGTAATAATCCCATTCATTAAAATGTTCTCTAGACATTTATCTCCACGATTTAAGACACTAAAGGACAAAGGTTGGTGAATTTGATGGTTTCATCGTTTGATGGTAATCTAGTTCAACCATGACAACAGATTCAATCTTGAAAATCGGTATTTAGCTCTCGTTTATTTTGAGAGCAGTAATTTCCTCTTTGTAGAGTTTGTGGTCTCCCGTTTCTCTCTCTCAACTTGACTAAAGAAAAGAACAATTAAGGAATAATTTTTTTTCTTCTCAAATGGTATGTTCTATTAATCAATTCACAAGAAGGAAAGTAGCTTATCTATCTAATAAATATTAGATAAATTTCGTTTTTTACTTTTTCAATGCATTAATTTCAGATTGAAACAACAAATCTCAAACTTTATTTCTTTATTTTGAATGATCATTTTTTTTATGATTAGGAATTGAAGTTTCACTCTCAGGCACAAGTAGTCTACAAATTCAAGCGGATCTCGAATCTGAGACCTCAAGAGAAACATGTCCTCAAATACCAAATTTTCGACCAACTCCATTTAAAACATCTTTTCTTGCAATTTTCATTCAACCATTAATATTAAGTTAATCCTTCTCGCAGGCATTCACACTCCACGAAAATCCCTTCACAACAAAATTATTATTAAAACACACTCACACACACACACACATATATATATATATATAGTTACAAAAAATAAAACCCAAGAAAAAAAACATCAGAAGCTTGCAGCTGTACTGGCTTTGGATAATTAAGATACATCTAAACATTTCCACTTCTTATTTTGATTAAAATCCATAAAGTTTTCTATTCTCCTTACATAGTCGATTCAATATTGCAATGGTTCATCAGTTCATGGGAAAAATCATTTAAAAAATAGATGGAATTAAAAATAAAATAAAATAAAGCAAAAACAAAAACAAAACAAAGCAAACCCAGTTCATAACACTCCACAATTTTTTTTAAAATAAAAAATAAGTTTAGTGATCAAGAAAGAAAAAGAAGTGAACGATCATGTAAAGGTCTTGAACATTCAAGGAATTATAATCGCACAAATTTATTTGACATCCAAATATTATATATCTCGTGATAATAGTTAAATTGTCTAGAAGATTCACAAAATCAAAAGACAAAAAAAAAAAAAAAAAGAAAAAAAAAGTGACCTGGTGCTGGAATAATCATAGAGTTTGTCAGTGCTTGAAAAAATGATCAATCCAACTTCAGCATCACAAAGGACTGAAAGCTCTTTAGCTTTCTTCAGCAATCCACTTCTCCTCTTTGAAAAAGTCACTTGCCTTCTTGTTGAATTATCAATCCTTTGAATCACAATTTTCCCTCTTCCCATCCTTTTTTTCCTAAAAAAATCTCCAAAACCCACTTCAGATATATATGCCTGACCCTTTCTTCAAATTGGCCAAAAGGGTCATCAAAAATCCAATTTTTCACATCCAAAAACGTTGGTAAAGCAATAACAACACTTGAAATTGCAAAAAAAAAAGAGAAAGGAATTTTACTGCTCAAGGGTCAGGGATTTGCTTATTTTTAGGGTTTTGAGAGAGAGAAGTTTAATCTGGGTTTTTATCTCTAAAAATGAAAAAAAAAAAAAAAAAAAAAACGCTCTATTTCTTTTTGCTATTTGTTTGTTGAATTATATATAAATATAAGAAGAGCTGAAAGTTGTTTTAATTTCTTTGAAGCTAAGCAGTTTTGTGCCAAAACCTAGGTGCACTTCAAAACCGCTTAGTGGTTTTTTTGTCGTTGAATTTGAGCTAATTCCTGCGAGTTGGATAAAAAGTTTTGTACTCGCTCTATCTACCCGACATGTCGTTATGTTATCAAATCTGAGATCCGTTGGGCTCCGACAGAGAATCCTCAGTCTGTGGAATTAGCGTACGCGTCGAAACGACAGAGCGCGTGGATCCACGCTCTACTCCTCGCGTGGAGTTGAGCTTTCCTCGTACATGCGAAAAAAGGTATTTTCTTTTGTCGAATAGATGTCCGACACGTAGCACGCGGAACCCTAGGGGAGAATTGATTCGCTGTTGCCAATTCTAGAATGTCCACGTATCACTTTCTTGGCCTGTATGCCACGCGTCCCTTCATTTTTTTTTCTTCTTTTTTATTTTCTAAAATTCTTTCCCATTTTCATAGCAACTCAAACACCCATAGTTTTTTTTTAGTATAAATTGGTGGATCCTACCTAGAGGGTAGATAGAATGATTTGAGAGTCAAATACCAATTTTTCATGATCAAACCTTTGAGCGTGGTGTTGCATTGCATTATAATTAAACAGTAAAAGTAATAGGTTACCAACTATTTTGGTGCAATAAAATCCATTTTTAGGCCAATTATCGAAGCTCCATCATTTTTAAAAAAAACCAAACAAACATTCATTAAAATTCAATCTAAACCAAACAACAATTAAACTCAAAAAAAAAAAAAAAATCATGCAACAACTATCCCAAATCATCGTAACTAACTAGACAAATAAAATAATTTTAGATCGAGCTTTGGTCACAATCCACAAGTTGGATCGATACCAAATAAAAATTAAAGAACCACCAATCTCGAACCTACTGAAAGTCAAAAGGGTAATTTGAATAAAGGTCTTCTTACACAAGGGGTAGTAAAGCTTCGAGGTAACAACCCAACAACCTAATTTCAACACACCCAATGTTCAATCTTGAAACATTTTGAGGGTTAATCTAACATCCATATTACTCACTAACGACCGTGAATCTTCTAAAATAATTATAATTAGAATGAGCTCTAAAACTTTAGAGGGGTGAAGCTCACCTCTAAAAATAAAGTCAAACATTACTGAAAAAGTAGAACCTTTGTCAATCGACTCTTCATCATCGAGCTTGAACTAACAAATAACCACGACATAAAACTTATGTGTGACTATAAAATCCCACCTAAAAGAAGAAAAAGACTTACCTTAAAGATTTATTATTCGCATTTCGATATAGATCTAGTGCTCAAAACACTTGATAATTCTTCATCATTTGAGCGATCCAGCCAAAAATACTCATTGCGTGCCGCGAAGCTCCATGTCATAATTAGAAATGCAATGTATATTTTTATATTATTAGCTGTTTATAGTATTATATTTAATGATTCAATTTTTTTTCTTTTAGAACAAAAGATTTTAGATTCAATCATTTTTGGACTAAGCGTCTTAAGTTATTCACTAATTTTATGTTGATAAGTTAATAGATAGTCGTGAATGCAAATTTTACTTAAATATAAGTGAGAATTTTAAAATGTTATCTTTATATGTCAGATTTGTTCTTATTTTAATCGGTTGTGCATAATTATTTATTAATGACAGTTAAATAGTCATTTTTATTATAATTTCTAAACTGTTGCGCACAATCTTTGAACCCAACACCCTTTATGTTTTTTTTTTCTTTTTTTGAGATCCCCTTTATGTATTTTAATTATATTTAGAATATGAATTAATCTTTTTGTCATTTCATATGAGCATGATTAATATATAATACTTTTTTTGAGACACTAAAATATATCAAGTACATCTATATACTTAACTCCCTGGGCTAACTTAACCATTAATATAACATGACATTTTTTAAATGGTATTTTTATGAGTCAAATTTATTCTCAATTTAAATAACTTGTGTTGTGTTATTTATGAGTGCAATTAAGAAGCCATTTATACAATTTATAAATTTATTTAATATTCAAAGTCGATCCGTTGCTATCAATTTAAATGATGTGTATTATATATTTATGATAAAAAAACACGATAAAATAGTATTACGAATGATTTTTCACTTTTGAACGTAAAATAAATAATAAATAATAAAGTAACTGTTGTGTTTTTGACAAAATATTAGAAGATTATCTCAGGTTAAAAATGTGCAAAAAATTGAAAAGGTCTAAAAAATAAAAAAATTAAAAGAGAGTGATATATGCTTCAAATACTATAAAAGGAGTACGTGATTGTGGTTTCAAAACATCACTCAGAAGTATTTTAAATTTGGTATATTTACTATATTAAATTCATTTTGTATTATAGAGGGGAGCAAAGGAAGTGAGTAATATAAACTTTGAAGAGAGAGTGTTTGTGTAATTTAGATTGGTGAAAATTTTTGCTTACTTTTAAACATTTTTCATATAGTGAAAGTTCTCTTTTTGTCTGTGTTTGTTGATTATATTTTATTTATTAATTAATTCTGATTTAAATTTATTATTTTATTTATTTATTTATTCTAATTTAAATTTAGTATCTTTTTATTAATCGTGTTTTCTGGTCTTCAGCCATTAATTAGATAGTGCAATAGTGCCATAGTGAATCCGAGATTTTAGATAGTAGGTTTTAATTTTGACTATAAATTGCTGGAGTAAAAAATCAAAGAGACAGTGAGTTCAGCAAATTCGTTTCTGTATTTTTTCTCTTCCCAAATATAACTTCCTTTCTTCTATTAAATTAATTTTCCTACAGTGTTTTTTTCTCTGATTTAAAATTTTTTCCACATAAATTCCTACGTTATTTTATTTTTTTAATTATTTTTTTACTTATAATTTCAGTTATATTTTTGCATATTCCTACGGTAATTAGAGAATGTTTTTCCCTACGATAACAGTAAAATAAAATATAGTATACCAATATTTGTTTTCTCTCCTTTTATCTGTCTTCAATATGTTAAATATTAAAATATAAGCTTAGAAATTATATACTAGATTAACAAATATCTTATTTTATACATTATTATATACTTATGTTTTTTTTTAGAATTATATTTATGATTTGTACCCATAATCCTAGAAGTTAATACACATATCGAATTTTAACAAAAATATTAACAGGTTCTAAATTACAACATAGTTAAGGATTAAAAAATTTAAATCCGTAACATTTTAGTTAAAAATGTATATAAATCTTTAATGAGCTAAGTTCACTTTGACACCAACTATATTGTGATTTATAACTTGTTAATATTTTTTTTATCATCCATTTTTTAAACACCTTGAATTAAATTATGTCACCAACAAAAGTTATAGTTGAGTGTGATTAATATATACTTAATAACCAAAAGGTCTTGAGTTCGATTATTCACCCTTAATTATTATTATTATTTTATTATTATTATTTTTTGAGATCCAAAAAAAAAAGAATTAAATTATGTCCATATAGACCTAGAATCACAACACCCATATGATTTAAGGGAAGTGTAGGTTATTCGAATATTGCCTCTCTTTGGATGTTAAATACCGGACTTTTTTTTTTTCTTTCTCCTTTTTGCTTCTAAAATAATATATCCACTTTTTCCTTTTTGCAACATTATAAAATTAAAATGATATAAATAGAATTCATTTGCCCACAAGTGGTCAGAGTTTCTAGGTAATTGCTGTCCAACCAAAACATCGTACGGAATAATATAATAATATCAAAAGATGGGTCCCACACATGGAACAATCCTTTTTTTTTTTTTTTTTTTTTTAATTCAACTATATATTGAGATTTTTTTTTTCTTACAAACTCCAGAATTTAGAGTCTGCTCCTCTAAATTTAGAGATATCATTATTCATTTGTTCTTATAGTGTGACACTAGGGTAAGGAGTGGTTAAGGGATACCTCAAATTTGAAATTTAAAAAAAAGCATAATTTCAAAATTTGGGCCTTCGACCAACTGTACCTTAAGATATATGATAAGAATTGAAAAACTCAAACTTCTAATTTGTTTTTTATTATCAGGTTAGTACATAATATCATAAGAATTATACTTTTGTTAGTATAGAATTTTAAGTCAACATAATCTATAGTGACCCCTTTGGTTGATTAACAACACACAATTATCCAAATTTTTTAGTATACTCTTGTTCGATTTCTTATAGGAGAGTTTTACTTTGTTTATCTTTTTTTATCAGTGAAGTTTGGCCTTTTCAAGAAAAAGATGAAAAAAAACATTTATGCAAATTTATTTTTAGTATATTAATACTTTTCTTTTTAGAAAATTAGAACATGTGACATCTTCGTCAATATTATTTCTCGCTAGAGCTTACTTGTTTTGGCGAACACAGGCATTAGTTGAAATTTGATTTTGTTAGCATAAAACAACTAGTTTAGATGTGCTAAAATCAATTATTTAATTGAATGTTATAAACTTAATATAATTAGTTCTCTATATATATGAAAAAAAATTGGTAGTATGTCCAATGACATTAATTGAGGTGTACGAAAGCTCGTTCGAATAGTCACGAATATTATACATATATATATATATATATATATATATATATATATAATAAAAGAGAGTTGGTGAGTTGAATCTAGTCTTAGAATGCAATTGAGATAATATTTTTGTAATAAAAAAAAAAACTCATTTTGCAATTACATCTAGCATGGATCTTAATTCCTTCGGCCTTTAATCGATGCAAGTAAACATTGATAAGTTTTGATGAAATAATATCGTTAGCCAATTAAATAAAATTTTAAAAAAGTATGTAAAGGACTAAAATGTCATTTAATACATTTTTATTTTTATTTCTTTTGGTGGTTCCCTTCCCCTCCATGTGAGCTTTTTGGTCAGCCATATATTAAATTCTCAAAAGTAGGAAAATATTATAAAAGAAACTAGGATGAGCTGTTACGCAGAGGATAAGATTGTTTAATATAATAAACACTGTTTTTTTTTTTTTTTTGAAAGCATATAATAAACACTGTTTCAAAAAAAAAAGGGTTGATTAATTGACACTGACTTTGAAACTTGGAAACTATAAATTATCCAAATGATATCACATCAGCCAATTACAAAAAACTATAATATTTTTTTCTTTGAGATCTGAAAACAAAAATATTAATCTCACCATTACTGTATCTTTTTTTTTTCACTAAGATGTTTTTTTTAAAGAGAGCATTAAAATGTTCTTTGCAATGAATGTATGGGTTTTCAATTTAGATATAAAAATATCAAAGGTTAAAATATATTTTGGTTCCCCAAATAATGCACAAAACAATTTAATTAGTCGATATAATTTAAGCTCCTTGATATTTTTTGTTTTTTTATTTTTTAGTTTATAATATTTATATTTGTTTGTTCTAACCATGATTTTCACTTCATTTCTTAAATAAATATGTTCATAGATTGATTTTTTTTTTTAATTAAGTAATTTAGAATTATAACCGTCTCTCTAAACTTGATTTTTAATGTAAATATAATATATACTTTTTTAAAGAACAATAAAATGTGAATATAATACCTAATTGCTGTTTAAGTATGTTTAGTTTTTTTTTTAATTATAATTAACAAGTATTAAATATGTGGTCACTCAACATATATCAATATGGTTGAACTATTGTTGAATTACATATGACAACAAGCTAAAAAAAAATCTACCATAATATTAATATTAATACTATTATTATTATTGTTATTGTTGTTATTATTATTATTATTATATCTTTTAGAGGACAAACTCAATGTCACTTAGGATGAGAATTTTTTAGTTCTCACATGTATAAATAATTTATTCAAATAAATTTTTTCAATACACTTCACATGGTTAACATTTTAGTATACATGCATAATATAAAATTAATAGATATATGAAGTTGACACAAATATTTATAATATTATTATTTTACCAACAAGAGTAATAGCTCCGACATCAGTATATACCAAATGATCAAGAGTAGAGATGTCTTTAATAGGGCAATGAATCATCATAAGATCGGAAATGGAGAAGTGGATCGAGATGACAATTTTCTTGCAAGCTAAATGGGGATGGAGGACGGGAAATATATTCCCATCTTCGTTTCCCATTCTCTGCCTCGTTTATATTTTATATTCATTTTATTTTAGTTTTTAATGTATATAAATAAATATGAATATTTCTTAAAAAAAAAAAATTCAATATCTAATTGAAATTTAATAAATATTTATCATTAAAAGTTAACCATTATTTTAATAGGGATTAAAAGTCAACTATCTGACAATTTATCAAAAAATATTAGATTGAATTGAGATTTGAAAAAATTTAATAAATGAAAAATATTCCTCTGCCAAGAACTCGATGCTCACAAATTAGCATTGGAGAATCCCCATACCCTAAAATTTAAAATTTACTGGTGAATAATCGCCGAATAGGGATTAAAAGAGTGATAGGATGAGGACGGTAAAGTCATTCTCATCTTTGCTATGTGGACATCTCTAATCAAGAGGTTACATATTCAATGTTCTCATAGCCAATTATTATAACTATATATATATATATATATATATATATATATATAATATAATATCACGTGCACTAAAAATCATAATAAATAATCTATCACGCGCAACGCACTAAAAAAAAAAATTATCGAAAAGCAAATTTGAATTCTCGGGGTTGGAAGACTTAAAAAAGAAGATCAGTGTGCAAGAAATTGATCAAATTAGAGACGATGAGGCCTGAAATCGTTCTATTTGGGGATTCTTTGACTGCACAATCCTTCACTTCATGTGGATGGGGAGCTGCTCTTGCTAACAATTACTCTCGCAAGGTCATTTTTCTTTTCCTTTATTTTCACTCCAAAAATTTCAAGTTATTGTGTTTGTAATTTGGGTTTTACAGGCCGATGTTCTAGTTCGTGGCTATGGCGGATACAATACTCGCTGGGCTCTGTTTTTACTTCATCACATTTTCCCCTTGGTATGTTCTAATTGCCTATACTGTTTAACTTTGATTTTGATTACTTCGTTTTTACTCGAATTTGAATCTCAATTCTCCATGTTCACTGTGGGTGTTGAGGATCCCACATTGGGAAAATAAGTATACCTCACAATATTTATGGCATTATAGGTTAGTTCTATTATCGCTAATTAGTTTTGAATGGAACCCATGTTTATCTAATTTTGATATTAGAGTTCATTAAACACAAACGGTGATTCGTGAGATTAAAAAAAAAAAAAAAGTACCCCATTCAAGAATGGTTAACTAAAAGAGACAAGATCTGGAAGGACCGTGTTGAGAATCTCACGTTGGAAATATCACAACATTTATAAGATCATAGGCAGCTTCCATTTGCTTCATTATGTTCTGTAAGTGGGATCTTGGTTCTTATTGTCATTATGGTACTTTTTAGATTTGTTTGATTTTATTTTTGAATATTTGATATCTGGGAGTTGGAGCTTCGCTCCACTATACCTATGGCACCACTAGCCCAACCTTAAGCTGTGGCACTGGGATACATAAAAAAGTTCTCTAGTTGAAGTGCTTTGTAACAGTCTCGAACCAAAGAAGTTCAAGGGAGCATAAGTCGTCGTAACCTCAACCAAGTAGGCTGCGCCTTTGGGACTTTAGATTTGTTTGTAATGTAACCTAACATCGTAGCTATTTTGGGGGATATGCATCTTTTTCTGATCCTTACAGCTAGATCCATACAATGGGGCTAGACTTCAAAGCTATGTTGGGGAATATGTTATTTCAGCTTTGTTGAGGAAAGTGGAAAAAAATTTCCCAATGGAGCTAGACTTAAAGCTATATCATACAACGAACTCACAGATGTGTTTGAACTACAAACCTAACTCGTTTTGTAAAATTTTCTGGACCATTGTTGTACATTTTAGTTAATAATGTTGCATACTAAATGTTTGGGAGTCTAACTAGGTACGTGGTGGGATATTGCCCAAAATTCTTGTGTGATATAGTTCATTATAGTTTAAATGGTACATGAGCTGGCTCTGCTTGAGCATTACATTATTTGTTCCCTAGTTGCAGTAGTTGGAAGGTTTAGTGAGCCTAAAATTGACTTGGATTTGCCAAAAACCCTCATCTCTTGAAGCCTAGCTCACCAGGCATTTGTAAGAGTCCTAATATAGGTTGTATGGGGTTTATTAGGTTATCTAAGGGGTATTTTTGGGCTAGTTGGAGAAATTCTGTTATAAATAGTAGAGGTAAGGTTTGTAGAAAATAGGTTATGTTTTGGGTAAATCATTTCTTGATGGATTGATTAAGATAGTTGTAGCCCTCTCTAATAGCTATTGATTTTGTAGTTCCTTGGTGGATTGCAATATAGTTCCTATTTTACTGTTTTCATTCGATTTAGTATCCCTCTAGGCTCTCGCAGTCGGGGGCTTTCCAGCCTCTGAAGTTTTTGTGTGTTTCCTGCTCCCTCTGTCACCCTAGGAGGAACCACTTTTCTTCAAATGGATTATAGTCCAAATTTTGCAGGTATCCAGTAGATGTTCTCTGTACTAGCATTCTCAAGTCATGGGTAGAAATATGATGTCTCTTGTATTCTGCATTCTAAATAAGTTGCATTACTTGTACTGCAGGATATCCCTAAGGTCCCCATTGTTGTGACAATTTTCTTTGGGGCCAATGATGCAGCTATTTTGGGGAGAACAAGTGAGAAACAACACGTACCTCTCGAAGAATATAAGGATAATCTTAAAAAAATGGTAAATCATTTGAAGGTACCGACTCTTTCCTCCATTGCTTGAAATCCATTTGAAGGGACACTCATATCATAGGCAAGTTTGTTTTGCGTTTCTCTGGTTCATCCTTAACAATTTCTTTTGTGATTGAAGCACTCTTTTGATTCAACTCTGTTGGATTATTTTCTTGTAACCACTTTTCTGCATTTACATCTCATTGTACACATTTCGATCGCAGGAGTACTCCCCAACCACGCTGGTGGTACTTATTACTCCTCCTCCTGTTGATGAGGAAGGGCGTAATGAATATGCGCGGTATGACTTCTTTCTAGTTTCGGCTACAATTTTGTTGCCATTTTCAGGTCTAAGGCAAGTCTAGATCATCATTGACATTGGCAATGTCGATGGGAACAGCAAAGGTGGTCTAAGAACATGATAGGAATGACCTCTAAAAGGCATTAGGAATATTATAGGAGTATATGAGCAATTAGTTGGGATTTAGTTAGAGTATAGTGGTTATAAATAAGAGAGGGTTGTAAGGGAGAAGGCAACCAATTTTTCAGTGGAATCATTTTAGGTTGAGAGATCATTTTCAAGCCCGAGAGGTTCAGGTTCCTATCAAAGACTTGTTTTTATTTATTTATTTTTTATTATTATTTTTTTATATCTTTCTTATCAAAACCAGAACACTACATTCAACATGGTATAAACATGATGATACAGTTTGGGCCTTAGCTGAAATAGGAATAGTAAGAGGCGCATAAGTGCAATTAGTTAGGAAGTTTGTTAGGGTTTTCAATTATAAATAGAGGGGAGGGGTGAGTGCCGAAGGCATCCAAAAATATTGAGTAAATGTTTAGTGGGCTCATGAGAAGTGTTCTCTAGAGATGGGAGGATCCAAGTCCTATTAAAACTTGGTTTATCTTGTAGTTTCTTTATGTTGATATTAATAGAGATCTCGGGGCTTATGACTCTTATCACATGATTAACATTTTAGTAGTGTTTTTTTTTCAAGAAATTCCTTGCTTCTGTCATCTCTAGGATATTTAAGTCGTTCAAAGTTTCATCAAGAGAGATTGTAACTTGTAATCCTACTCGGATCATGGAAACTTTTAGTTGTTCAAAAGCCTATTAAGGTGAAGCAGGTATCTGCTGAATTGTGAAGATAAACTTGTGTCTTATTCTAGCAGATCTCTTTATGGTGATAAAGCAAGAGAATTGCCAGAGAGAACAAACGAAGTAACTCGACTTTATGCGGAAAAATGCCTCAAACTAGCCAAGGAAATGGGTCTTCTCTCCATTGATTTATGGTCCAAGTTACAGGAAACAGAGGGTTGGCAGAAAAAGTTCCTCAGGTCTGTGATTCAAGCTCCCTGTTCATAAGTTTTATTCTTTCTTTGAAACATTATATCTGGCTGGCTCTGATATCTTTAATGTTATGTGCCCTCATATTATATGTCATAGTCTACACATCTTAGTCTTAACTCAACTTAAACGTTCTTTTATCTATCTAGTAAAAGTTTAGCAAGAATGATGTCAAAATATCTCTAACTTCTAAGTTTCTTCAAGGTTATTCATCTTATTTGATATCAATGTTTTTGTGGTGAAGTTTCTGAACAAATATTTCGAGAAATTTTGAGAAATTGTTACACCATTAGATGTATTAGAGGAAAAACTGCAAGGTTACTTTGAATTTGTATCATATAGTTTTTAGGAGGCTGGTAAATTTTCAAATCTACTTCAAATGTTTATTAGTTAGAGATAGCCACATCATATGAATATTTTTTTCCCTCTTTAATCTCCAATGGGAGAACACCGCCAGGTGTTTTGAAGTTTTTACTAATTTTCATCACATTGAAATTTGTTTCTCTTCTAATATATATATATTCGAGAAGGGTGAACAGGATAATTGTATTAAATAACTGAATATTCATGTCTCCAAGGGGTGGTGTAGTGGTTGAAGACTTGAGTTTTGAGGGTATGCTTCCCTCAAGGTTCCGGGTTCGAGATTCAGCTGTGATATTATTCCTTCGATGTCTCCGGTGCCTGACCTAGGGACGGGCGTGATTACCTTGTTTCAGAAAACAAAAACTGAATATTCATAATCTAACTTTCAAATCTAATATTGATTTAACAGAGTATCACCATGGTTAAATAAAGACCTTAATAAATCATAAAATACTTAGAGGCTATAAGTTTAATACATGGTGACCACCTATCCAAGACTTAATTTTCTACGAGATATGCGTAACTTTATCCAAACACTCACAATTAAAACAAAACCATAACAAATTAGCAATAACGTGAAATATCTAAATTGTCATGACCTTATTGATCAAATTTTAATAATTGAGTATATGTTTGGGATGTTGAGATTTTTTTTTAAATTTTTTTTTTTTTTTAATTTATATTTTTATTTTTTAATACAGTGATGGATTGCATTTAACACCAGAAGGCAATGCAATTGTGTACCAAGAACTAGAGAAAGTCCTGAATGAAACATCAGTTTCTGCTGCAAAAATGCCTCTTGATTTCCCACATCACTCAAAGATTGATGGAAAAAACCCTGAAAAGGCCTTCCAATATCTTTCTGTGTGTTCCTCTCATAATCTTATATGATGATGTGATCATTGTATAATCTTGTTTGAGAAAGCCTTTTATGTTTGAAGTTGCCTATGTGCATTGAGTGTAAACCATAATCTTTTGTGGTCCACATTTAAATCTTTGATATTGTTTGATTTTTTTTTTTTTTTTTTTTTTAATTTTAATTTTATTGAGTTCAAACACATTTTAGATGAGAGATTTGAATCTAGGTCACGAACATATAATTGTATCGATTGAACTATTGTTGTTATTGACTCATATTATTTGAGCTTTTATGTTTATGAATGTTGAGTTTTGAACCGAAAATGTGTGCATGTATGGCGATTAATAAATGAAATGTATGGATAGATTATTTTATATTTAAATTGAGAAAAGAAAAATACATTTATTGAGATGCTAAATACTTCATTATTAAATTTAATTCACTTATTATTAATTACTTGGAAGATTAAGAATGGATAGGTTATTTATAAAATTAATTTACATTTTTTTAGCTACCACATAGGATGGTTACACTTATAACTTTGTTAGGTTGGGCGAGTGTTTGAACTTTTAATTGTTTACTTTTTTTAATAAAAGAACTCTTAATCTCGTGATCGGAACATATTCCTTTTATTAATTGAATTAGGGTTAGATTGATTTTTTGTTGTTTTTTTTTGAGGAAAGGGCTTAGATTGATTAAATGATAATTATTTATACTTGGACTTGTATATACTTCTTTTCTCTAATCATGGAGGGAATATACAAGACATTTGGAGGTCATGGGCGGACCCTACAAGGGTCAAGGAGGGCCATGACACCTCAAATTTGTGCATATTTTTGTCGTATATATA
>JBBMKA010000022.1:16643085-16701875 GCA_037833695.1 Sechiopsis laciniata
GATTGTAAAAATAATAATAATAATAATAATAATAATTGGAGGGTTGGAAATTTTATATATATATATATATATATATATAAAGTAATAGTAGATTTGAAATTATAAGAAAAATAAGTGGATAAAATTGTCTAAAAATAATTTTCACACTTGATAGTATTTCAATAATGTATAGATACACATGAATGATATTAAAAAAAAACATTTTCTTATCAATTATTTAATATTTTGTATTGTTAAATGGTTGATATAATGAAGTGTATGATGTGATTCTTAAATTTATTCTTAAATAATTAATTTTAATTATCATATATTAAGAGATAATCTACCTTTATTTTATTTTTATTTTCATAATTTATATTAAAATTTAAAAATAAATTTACGTTAAAGTAAATTATATGTGCAACCCAAGTCAATAATTTTTAGTATTTAAAAATTGAATCTGATATTTTGATAAATTCACTTTTAATTTTGTTATATATTTTTTTAGTTTACATTTAAATCTATTTTATGTTAAAAACTAAATTACCGTCAAAACTAAAATAAACAATCTATTAAAGATTATAAATATTCTAGATATCATTCTAATCAGCATTTCTGAGCTTGTGCCATCTCAAAAACAAAAATAAAAAATTATTGAAATATAAGGGTCATTCAATTTTGAAAATATATAAATTAACTAGAAACAAATCCTCAAACCTCTGTGGTGTTTGTTATGCAATTTTCAATAATCTATTACAACTGCCCTTTAAAAAATTATATATAAACAAATTATTG
Organism: Sechiopsis laciniata; assembly: GCA_037833695.1. Taxonomy (NCBI): domain Eukaryota; kingdom Viridiplantae; phylum Streptophyta; class Magnoliopsida; order Cucurbitales; family Cucurbitaceae; genus Sechiopsis; species Sechiopsis laciniata. The sequence continues at coordinate 16,643,860 of JBBMKA010000022.1, forward strand.
TAATCACTCATTCTAACCACTCAAAATATTTTTTTATTTCAAATCAATTCAAATAATTACTTTTTTTTAACCACTCAACATACAATCAACCTCTCTTCCAAAATTTTCATTCAAACAAGTTTTTTCCTGCAACCCCTGCACAAAAATTTTCATCCAAACGAGTTAATGCTTGTAACTCTTCCACAAAAAAACTCCATCCACTCAAATAACTTCTCATTCTAATTACTTAAACAAACCCTCATCCAAACACCCCTTCTAAGATTAAAAAAAAGGTAATTTTCCCCTACAACAAAAAAGGGGGCAAAATTGTAATTTAACAAAGTGTTAAGTTGTGGAGCCCAAAACCACATATATGTGGTAGTTTATCAAATTTAAAAAGAGAATAACTCCAAGGCAGTTTGTTGATGTGTGGGTTTGGTGAGAAAAAAATAAAAGAGAAAAAAGGCAATCGTTTTTTTTTTTTTAGAGTTTAGAAGCCTAATGTGTTCTTAAAAATAGATATAAAAAAATTGTGAGAATTTTTCTTTGGATTTTTTGAGCAAGGGTGTTTTCTCCAATAAAAAATGTTGTAATCTCTTATAATTTCTTTCATCAATTTAGTGGAAAATGCAATCGGTAGCAGGGATTGGAAGTAATCATCATTAGGTGAACCAATATAAATAGATGTTAATTTTTCTTCTTTAAACTTTTGTTATTGTTCTTGCTGCTTATAAATTTAGATTCACTTATCTATATTTAATGATGTCGTTTTCAAATTGTTGATTCCATAATTTGATTTGGAGAACGAATTAAATCTTAAAAAATACTTAAATATATTTAGATTGATTATATATTTTTGGAACTGTTACCATATTAGCCTATGGTTAAACCAAATTAAACAAACACACAGAAATGATGTGTCAATCCAATAAACAAACGCGGTGTATATATATATATATATATATATATAACAATAACAAAAGAAACAAACAACCCATCTGTCCTTCCCTTTTCCGCCACTTTCTCTCTCTAAAACCACAGTTTAGAGAGAGAGAGAGAGAAACAGCCATTGCGAAAACCCAGATCCATAATCGATGAAGAGATTTGCAGTTCTTCTCTGTGCGGAAGATTCTGAGTACGTGAAGAAGAAGTACGGAGGGTATTTCGGGGTTTTCGTCAGAATGTTGGGCGAAGAAGGCGAGGCTTGGGATCTTTTCCGAGTCGCCGCCGGCGAGTTTCCGGCCGACGATCTCGTCGCCGGCTACGACGGATTCGTCATCACCGGCAGCTGTAACGACGCTCACGGCGACGATCCTTGGATCTGCCGACTGATCGCTTTGTTGCAGAGATTGGCGTCCCTTAATAAGCGCATCCTCGGTATTTGCTTCGGCCATCAGGTATTTTTGTAATTTTCTCTTTTTTTTTTTTTTTTTTTTTTGTTTCCATTTCTTTGTTTTGTTCTTATGAGAAAAATGCATTTAGATTTGGAATCTAGTTAGGATTAGATCAATTTCAAAATTGAACTCTTTTATCCTAACATTTTTAATAATGTTCATTCGTAAAACCTTAATTATGTAATTCTAATAAGGTGATTGGTTATTTTAGTTTTCTCTTGAATTTTTTTTTTTTAATTAAGTATAAAAGTAAAAATAAAAAAAATAAAAAAACATTTTCTACCGAAAGTGATGATTATTGAAATGTGTGATAATAATGTTTAATTTTAAAATATAAAGGCTAAATTGAGACTACCTCTCATTGTCCGAACTAGGGATTTTGTTTTGTTCTAGAATCTAAACTTAAAAAAAAAAAAAAAGTTTAAAATTGTTCATTGAAATTAATATTAGTTAAAATTGATTAATTAGGTTAATAATTTTAATATAAATAACAAAATATGTGAACATATTTGTAGTATTTAGGACATTTGTTGTGCTATTCAAACATCACTATTTTATTTATAATAACTTCTTTAAAAAATAGTTTCAAGTTTTGAGTCAAACCTATCCATTTTAGTGGCTATCAATTTAAGACTGAATAAGTTTTTGCATTTTTTTCAAAATTTTTGACTTAGGTAAAAAAAATTACTTTTTTTATTACTATGAAAAATTCCCTAAAATTCAAGTGACCAAAATGGAATAAAGGCAAAAATCCTAAAATTAAAATTGAATGAGACCAAATTGAAAGACTAGAGACTAAAATGGTAGTATAATTTAAATTGATTAAAATTTTCATTTTCTACAATTTAATTAATAGAGACTTAACCATTGATTAAGATTTTTAATTTTTAATTTTTTTAAACCATAACCGGTGAAAGGGATTTAATTCATGATGTGTTATTAGTTGAATTCATATGACAATTTTTATAAGAAAACTAATCACTATTATGTCACTTAGCATATATCAAATAATAATAATTAATTAGATTGATTTCGTTGTTTAAAAATCAAAGTTTGATGTATTTTAACTCTTTTTCCTAGTTTTAAACTGAGTAAGTGTTGATATATGATTAAATTTACTATATTATATGTTCATATCATGTGTCTTCAAAACTTATAATGCATAAATCTCAAAAAAAAAAAAAACTTATAATACATAAGAAAATGTAGACATATATTCATATTCTAATTTTATATTAAAAATAGTATTATTATTTAATAAATTTTAACCAACATTAATTTGAAATCGAGTTATTAAAATATACAGATTAAAAATAAATATTTGAAAATTAAAAAAAGGACCCTCAAAATATAGAAAATATATTGATTTTTTAACAAACAAGAAAATCTCTACCAATTCAATAACAACTTGCAGTTTTTTTTTTTTTTTTTTTTGTTAAGAATAAAACCTTTTTTTTTTACGGAAAGAATAACAACTTCTAGTTAGTCACAAATCTTAAAAAATGACAATATAAATGATTTGCCATAGTTTTTATAATGCACCAATTATTATTTTCTGAGTACAACGATTATATTTTAGGTTTTTTTTTTTTTTTTACTTGTTTAATTGAGAATACACTTCAATTACAATTTAACCTAAACAATGTCTAAATTAAGAACACACCTCAGTTATTGCTAGGTTCAATTCACTTGGGTACTTATTTGTCCTAATAGATTTCACCATTTAATTTGATTTTATAAAGGTTTTTTTTCCATACATAAATTTTATATTGGAATTTTGAATTAGTTTATTTTTCTATTAATATCTTTATGTTATGTTGTGATGACTTTGCCAAATTTGGTTTTGTAAATTAGTTTTAGTCTAGAAGGATGTGAGGTGGCATTGTTTATTTTCTGTTTGGAGGTCAGCCTCCAACATGGTCACATAATGCCAATTGAAGAATGATTTTTTTTGTTTGTTGATAAACTTTTCATTGAATTTTGTTAAGGTTTTTAATTTACTATTTGGATCTAACAAGCTGACAAGTATTTTCATTTAAATACACATGTCAACCTTAAAGCGTGATTAGTGATGATTAAGTGGGAATTATAAGAAAATAAAAATAATCATCAGTGAATTGTTAAGTGGTTAAAGAAGACGTTGGAATTTAAGAAGTCAGAAATTATGAATTCAATATTTGATGATCATATACTATAAAAAATATATTTTCTACTGATTTTCTAAACTTTACTGAATGCTCACATACAAAATGGTGCAATTTTAAGTTTCAAAAAAAAAAAAAAAATGGTGCAATTTTAAAAATTTGAAAACTAATTTTGTTAAATTAAGATTTTGTTTAGAAAACTAAATTATAATGAGTTAAATTAGTTTACCTTCTTTTTTTTTAGAACAAATTAGTTTTTTTTTTTTTTTTTTAGAGAAAGAGAACAAATTAGTTTACCTTCTAAACTTTTTTTTTGTTTAGTTGTTTTAGTTTACCTTCTAAACTTTGATGTTTGTGTTTATCTTTAAATATTAAATATATCTTTGAATTTGCCATTTTGTGTTTAACAAGTTTATGGCATTTAAACATTTTATAAAAAAAAATGTGGTGCGAGGTCACTAATCTATTTGACAAGAAATTGAAAGCTATTTAATTGCTTCAAACTCTTGAACACATAATTTAACCAAACAATTATCGAACTAAAAAATCAAATCAAACTTTGGATCTTTTGAAACGAATATTTACTGAGAAATGTGTTGGAATAATTCTTTTTAAAAAGTTAAAAAAAAAATAGTTCAACAATGCTGTGTGGATATATACATATAGATATTTATTTTATTTATTTAAAAAAAAAAAAAAAAAAGAACGACGTTTAATGAATTTACTTATCAAACACTTTTTTTTCTTTCAATATTTTCTTTTTATTTCCAGTCGCACTATTGTAAGAATTTCCTCTACTGGAAACGTTTTTTGTTTTGGGAATAATTAATGGAAACGATTTAGCAACCCGTCATATCTGAAATATTCTTGGTTCAAATTGTGGAATTTAACAATATTTTTTCAAAACATAACTTTGTTTTATTTTTATTTTTGAACGGTTGAAAACAAAACTTATAAAAAGGAATTTCATAAGCAAACAAATCATAATTACGTGGAATTGTTATCGGTGGCGGCACGTGGTCACATTTGGTTGGGTGTTTGTCACATGTCTTATTGGTCCTAGTGTCACTAACTCTTGTCGGTCACAGTATATTCTGTTGCAAAGATTAGCATAAATAGTTAATTTATTATTTGCATTATTTATCTATAAGTTGATATTAATTTGCCTATATATCTAAAATAAATAAATTAATAACTTAGTGATATAAAAAGTGTTTGTTTATCATATTTAAGGAGGATTTAGATAGAAGATTTACTAATTTTTTCTCGAAAACTTACATCCAAACGAGTTTTTATTAATTTCTCCTCATTTTTAGTTCTAAAAATATCTCTTCATTTTTAACAATTCATTTATATTCATTTATTAATTCCTCATTTTTAGTTTTATTTGTTAAAATTAATAAAAACCGAACCGAACCAATATTGATTTTTTTACTTTCATTTTTCTTTTTAAATGTTAGTTAAACTTTTTATTGGTAAGCGTCTAATTATTTTTGTTTAATTTAATTATAAATTATGAGATTCTTTTTAGGAAAACAACATTAAAATATGAATGGGAAGTGAAATAGCAAGTAAAATAGTGAAAAATAATTAAACAAAATCGAGCCAATTATTTTATCATTTATCGGAGATTGGTTTGATTCTTTTTTTGTCAAATCAATCGGATCGGATGGGTTATCGGTTTGGCCTAAAAATCAAGAAAAACCGAACCAATGGTTTTCTCTTTTGTTGGGCATTGGTTCGGTTCCTCTTTTTGTTAAATTGATTGGATCGGTTTGGTAATCAATTTGACCTAAAATCGAAGAAAATCGAACCAATATCACTCCTACTTTAACTCCTCTGCACAAAACTACATCTAAATAAGTTTTTTACTACAACTCTCAAGTTTTAAATACACAAAATAATTTCTCACAATAAATCCTCCTTAAATATGGTAAAAAACACCCTTAAATTTGAAAGGTTTTTTTTTTTGTTTTGTTTTTTTAGATGATAGAATATGTTGGCTTATTTGTTAATTAATAGAATTTAAGGTCCTTTAATATTTTATTATATAAAAAAGTTCAAAATTAAAAATAAGGAAATTATATTAGACATGCCATTTTTATAAAATAATTATAAATATAAGTAAATTTTAAAATATTTATATGGATTAATATGTTGTTTTGATATTGTATTATAAATGCTTGTTTTTTTTTTTCTGAAGCAATAAATACTTGTTAATATCAATTACTCAATAATAGACTATATTTGCTAGTTTATTTTTTTTAATGACTGTATATTTGACTCCGTAAAATGTTGATGGTTTGAAATTTATATAGATATTGGGACGAGCTTTGGGCGGAAAAACAGGGAGGGGTAGATCTGGATGGGACATTGGGATCACAACCGTACACGTGTCAACTTCTCACAAGCTCTTCTCGTCTCTCAAAATACCAACAGCACTCTCTGTGATCGAATGTCATCGTGATGAGGTTCGTTTTTTTTTTTTTTTTTTTTTAATTAAAACACTTTTTTTTTAAGAATTAATTAAAAACATTTGAGATTTGAACTATAATTAACTAGTTATGTATTACACATAATGTTATTGGAGTACTACTCTTAAACCTAATGTTTTATTTTATCATATTTAATTGATAAAATTACAAGTTTAGTATTACATTCAAATTGACAATTTAAGATTCTATTAGATATAAAAGTAAAAGTTCATGTCTTATTAGATTAAACAAAAACAAAAAAAAAAGTTTAAGAAATTAAAGCGGGCTCTTAGTCCAATAATTTTTTATATGCATCGACTTAAAGATGGTAAGTTTGAATTATTCAATCTCTAAATATATATTATTGTTGTACTAACGAAATTAAGAATTAAACCTATAATTTAATGTTGAGATTAAAAAAATGAAAGCCGACATAATGGTGGTGTGACAGTTTTTTCATGTTGTGGGCCTAGAGACATATAGTTGTTTTTTATTTACTAATAGACCAACAATTTAAGGAAAACATCGGATGAAGTTGTATATTTTCCCCCAAAATATTACTAGAGCTCGTAACTTTTTAGTTATCAAGCTACAAACAATATCACTAGAGCTATGCCGTTGTTGACAAATTTGTTTGTTGATTTATTGTAACTTAGTGTAATACTTGAAAATGTGTTAGATCTATGAACTTCCCGGGAAGGCTGAAGTGCTTGGGCGATCAAACAAGTATGGCATAGAGATGTTCAGATGTGGGGATAATATTCTAGGCATTCAAGGTCATCCCGAATACACCAAAGACATTCTTTTACACCTAATTGACCGTCTCGCCCTTAAGAAACTCATAACGGTAAGTCCATTCATAATTTGACACGTCTTTTCGATCTTCCTTCAAACTTCGTCTTTTCGATTTATCGACAAATGATTACGTTTGGTATAGGATGCCGATGCTGAGGAGCTGAGGAGTAATTTGGAAAAAGGTGAGGCAGATAGGGAAGCATGGAAGAGGCTTTGCATCAACTTTCTCAAGGGTGGTTTGTAATGTTTAGGGGAAAAAATTGAAGTTTTTTCCTTTTAATGTAAATATGGACTACATTGACAACCATTATTTAGACTTATTTAAACCTATTTTAATAATGGTTTTGTTTTTAGGTTTTTTATATTTAAGAAGAGGTTGCTAAATGTTGAGCATAGATCTAGACCTTTAAGTTCACTTAAGAAAGACGATGTGTATGTTAACTTTATGCATTTCCTTAAAATGGAAATTTTAAGAAGAGTTGAATTAAGTTGAGTTATAATAATTTAACATATATTTGTGTCATTAGTTATATACTAACAAATCTAACCGTGTGTGTTTGAGGTGATGATTGTAATAGCCTTCCAATCTTATATGTTGCAATAAAACTTTATGAGTGTGTTTAGTGCGATGGTTAAATTATTATAAACAACATTAGAGGTTATAATAACGTATATTATAATTTTCCTTGCTATAATAGCATGCATTTGAAACACAAGCTAGTAGGGAGTAATGATTTAAATTTTAAATTTTGGTGAGGTTATAAGTTTAGACTTTGATATTGTAGATTTGCGTCTAGTTCATGAAGTTGAACAACAATTGGTGTCGAGGATTCTAAATTGTACTCATATCAGTTGAGCTACTGTTGGTACTGTTGGCATAGATACACAATTTTTAAATTTAAATTTATTGTTCTTAAGTTAAAAAAAAAATGTTTAATATGCCATTGAACTTTCAATTTTATATACATTGTTACTTTAATTTTCAAATGTATTTATTAGGTCATTGACCTATTCAATGGTGTAGAATTCATGAATTTTGTGAATTCATAATTGAAAGTTTTAGTTTTTTTTTAATTTTAATTTTTTAATTTTTTTGAATTTTCGAGTTACACCAAATAAACACTTTAAATGTGGTCAAATTTTAATTTTTTAATTTCGAGTTACACCAATATCGTTGTTGACATTATACATTTAATTACTTTTTTTGGCATTGAACATGTTTTTAATTGTAATGGGATTTGTAACAGAGTAGCTGACTTGTTAGCCAAAGTCTCTCATGTTGGTTTTGTTTGGATGACTCCTCACCTTGATGTTGAGGTGAGTCTTATTTTTTGAAGGGATTGAGGCTCATTTTTGTTTTTGGAGGGGATTGAGGCCGAGTCATATTTTTTTGAAGATGGTTGTATTGGTGTGGGCGTGATTGTTTGAATGAATTGATTCTTCAAAAAAAAAAAAAAAAAAAAAACATTGTTTGACAACTATTTATTTATTATTTTTTTCTTCAAAATGTAAGCTTACAACAAGTACAACTACTCATAAGTAGGATTTCACTATTTTGATATCTACATTTACTTATGCTTTTAAAAACCAAATGATAATTTGAAAGTTAAAAAAAAAAAACATCAAGTGCTTTTTTTTATTAGTCGGTAATTTTCAAATACTTGTTTTGATCAATGAATTTTAATTGAGATTCACATATATTTTTTAAGGGAAGATGAAGATGCATGTAGATAATTTGAGTAAATACAAACTTAAATTTCATAAATAAAAAATCAAATGATTATCAAGTATGGTCTAAACTTGTACCTTAAGGTTGGATTTATGATTGTGATTGATTTTAGAGTGGGAGATTCAATCAACGACCTCTTAATTACTGAATATATATTGATGCTGTCGAGTTAGTATTGTCGGCCAACCCTACATTTCTCATTCACTAAAATGGACGAAGACAAAAAAAAAAAAAAAAAAAAAAAGTTAACATAACATATCAGTTCCCAAATTTTGTGATTTGTTTTTTTTTTTCTTCATATCTTTAAATGTCTAATTTTAATTTATGTATTTTCAACTAAATTTAAAATTAATCACTTTATTTTATTTTATTGAATTCAATAATATTGGAAGGTGGAGGATTAACCAAACCAATGTTAACTTTTATTATTATAAAAAAATCCTTATATTTACATTCCACTCATAATGTTTATTAATGGATTAATATTGTAGTTTGCATCTTACATTAAAGTTATTATTATTAAAACAATTTTAATAATAGTTATATTTATTTATGTTTTTATAATTTTTTTTTCTAGAAGTTTTGCTAACAAATGACTAAAATAGCATGCATAACATAAGTCTATCAAACAACTTATGGTTTTGAAATTCACTCGTCTAAAAAAGGGGTTTATTTAAGAATATGTTAAATTGGAAAAATATTTACAATATTAGAAGAAAACAAAATTTAGAAATCATAATCATAAGTATTAATGGTTGTACAATATTACTAATAATAATACTATATTAATACACAATACAATACTAATAAAATATAATATTATATCAATAATACATAATAATATATTAATAATACAAAATACTGTATTAATAATAAAATAATATAATGAGCAGTAATAATATCGTATTTTTTTGTTATGTATGCAAATATTTTCAAATTTGACTAGATTTATAATTATTTTGTTAGGATATATTATCTATTAAATTTTCCAATAAAAAATAACAAAAGAAAAAAAAAATCCAATCCATAGATTTAATAAAATTAAAAATAGTATTTATGATTGATTTTTATTAAATACATCATATTTATTTCACCAACTATTATAAAAGAGTTCTACTACTTTCTATCAAATTTTAATTTTTAAAATCATCTAAATTATATAAAAATTTTAAATTATAAACTAAACGTAAAAAAAAAAAAAAAAAAAAATTATAGATTAGAACATTTCATCAAATTTATAATTCAATCTAAAAAAACATTCAAACCAAAATGAATTTTTAACCCCAAAAAAAGAAAAACCAAAAAAATTAAAAAAAGCATATCATATCACACAAATCATCTCTTAAAAAAAAAAAAAAAAAACAAATCATAGTAAATCCAGAGAATTAAAACGAAGAAAACCCTTCATCAGAAATCAAAACCCTCGCTCTCATTTCCGATCCGCCTGGTTCAGTTCATTCTTCTTCGAATCTCTTCATCATCGATGGCGGACGAGCCTGTTCCTCCATCAACGCCGTCCAGTTCTTCTTCTGCAACTCCCCTTGGAAGCTCCGTTATTCCCATAGTCAACAAGCTTCAAGATATCTTCGCTCAGCTCGGAAGTCAATCCACAATCGAGCTCCCACAGGTCGCCGTCGTCGGCAGTCAGAGCAGCGGCAAGTCCAGCGTACTCGAGGCTCTCGTCGGCCGCGATTTCTTGCCTCGAGGTTCGGGGATTTGCACCAGGAGGCCGCTTGTGCTGCAGCTCTTGCAGACTAAGACTGATGAGGAGTACGGTGAGTTTCTGCACTTGCCGGGGAAGAGGTTCTATGATTTTTCTGAGATTCGGAGGGAAATTCAGGTGAAGTTTCTTTTTCTTCTTGTTGCTTGATTTTTGTTGCGTTTAGATCTGGAAGTAATTGTCTCGTGATATACTGCATTTCGTTTATGTTGAATTGAGATTTTGATTTGTTTCGGCTCATTCTATTTATCAGTCTTGATGTTGAATTAGGTAAAAGAACTTGAATCGAATTCACTTCCGTTTAGTTTTAAGTTATCAGGTTTCTTGTTAGTTATTGTTCAATGGGCAATTTCAACTACGGATGATTGTTCGTAGTTTCCAAGGTCATTTTTATTGGGACACAACGAATAACGAACTGAGATGTTGTTTAGTTTGATTTATTATAATTTATTAAAAATTATACTGCATTTTGTTTATGTAGAATTGAGATTTTGATTTGCTTCTGCTTGTTCTCTTATCAGTCTTGAAGATGAATCAGATAAAAGAACTTGAATTGATTTGCTTCTGTTTAGTTTTAAGCTATCAGGTTTCTTGTTAGTTATTGTTGAATGAATGATTACAACTACGGATGATTGTTCATAGTTTTCAAGATCATTTTTATTGGGACCTGTATTAAAAGAGAGTACAAATTGAGATGTTGTATAGTTTGATTTATTACAATTTATTTTAAAATTAAGTAGGGATGTTTTTTTTTTTGTTGCACTTTTCCATTTCAAGAGCTATGAATAAGATGATTGTTGACATGCCTAATGCCTTCTTGGTAATACTGTATATGTATAGTCGGAGACTGACCGGGAAGTAGGTGGAAATAAAGGTGTTTCAGACAAGCAGATTCGATTAAAGATTTTCTCCCCAAATGTTCTCGACATTACGCTTGTTGATTTGCCCGGCATTACAAAAGTTCCAGTTGGAGACCAGCCTACTGACATTGAAGCACGAATTAGGACGATGATCATGTCATACATCAAAGTCCCGAGCTGCCTTATTATCGCGGTTACACCAGCAAATTCTGATTTAGCTAATTCTGATGCTCTTCAAATTGCTGGAAATGCCGATCCAGATGGTGAAGTTTTGCTATATGACATTTATTTATTTTTGATAATCAAACTTTCATAATGAGAAAAATGAAAGAAAGCTGTCTGCGTCATTATTGAATTGATGTATGGAACTTTATATTTCTGCATATGTCTAATGTTTTATTTATACTGTCAGGGTTAAGAACCATCGGCGTGATCACAAAGGTGTTATACAATTTGCTCAATCTATTTTTTATAATAATTTCAAGGTGCAATGGATGTTCTGATTGTGAGCTCTATTTTACTAATTGAAACTGCAGTTGGATATTATGGACAGAGGTACAGATGCACGAAATCTTTTACAAGGAAAAGTGATCCCTCTGCGTCTTGGTTATGTAGGGGTTGTCAATCGCAGTCAGGAGGTGAGCATAATGTTAATGAGGAAAGTAGTGGTACTTAACTTAATGGCCTATAATAGTTAATTCTTCTTCAAGCTACAGTCTTGCTTGCATTAAAGAATTATTAATTTCACCTTGGTTGTTTGGAAGTTGCAATGTTTTATTCCTCCAGCTCTCTTTGAATCACTCAAGAGCTTAGTTTCTGATTGTAGGTTTTAACAAAGTTACCAATTTTAGAATAAATGAATACTGCATAATAGTAATTTTGCATCTTTAGATGCTACTTGGTAATTGAGTTATTTGTGGAAGTTGTATACCTTCACGATTGTTATTGTTTGCAAACTCTGCTATAGGACAGTTCTTCCAATTTTTTTGCTTTGAAAAGAAAATTCAACTATGTGAGCATATTTAGTTATTCAGCATTCTCTATATGTACTGAGCATATCTTTCTAATTGCGTCATTGAACAGGATATTTTATTGAATCGGAGCATCAAAGACGCCCTTGTGGATGAGGAGAAATTTTTTCGCACCCATCCTGTATGATCTATTTATAATGGAGCTCAACATAAGTTTATAGAAACACATTGTTGTGTTCTTTACTTGTTATTGCATTGCACAGGTATATAATGGTCTAGCTGATCGTTGTGGCATCCCTCAGTTGGCAAAAAAGTTGAACCAGGTAAGCTGTGTGTATGTGTGCTTGAGTATGCAATTGTATTAAACTTTTGGCTCACAATTGGCAGTTGCTGATTTTAAGCTCTAATAATCTTATTTAGTTAATTTTATGTATAGGTTCTAGTACAACACATTAAAACTCTACTTCCTGGGCTGAAGTCACGTATAAGTTCTGCTCTGGTTTCCGCTGCGAAGGAGCATCAGAGTTATGGAGAAATAACTGAATCAAAGGTTCTCAAGTTTCTTTTTCCCTTCATATTCCTGCTCACATAATTATATGACATGGTTGTGTGGTACGGATGCTTGGTCATTTATCTATACATTTTTCAGTCATAAGGCTATTGACATCCATTCATATGTTCTCAAGATATATGTTTTCACATAGTTTACATACGACACTGACTTTTCATGGTTTGATTATGAACTTGGATCTCACAACTTACTATATTCTATTATCGATTGTGGATAGGCTGGCCAGGGTGCTCTTCTTCTCAATATTCTTTCGAAGTATTGCGATGGTAACAATTACTTTTTTTTTGTGCATGCATTTTAATTATCATGACCCAGAAGCTACAAATCCTCCATGTATGGTTATGTGTACAAAATTTCAGAATGGTCTTACTATTGACTCTTTCTCTATTTATTGTTGTTGGAAACAGTATTTTGTTCTATGGTTGAGGGGCAAAATGAAGGAATGTCAATGCGTGAGCTAGCAGGTGGTGCGCGCATTCACTATATTTTCCAATCAATCTTTGTGAAGAGTTTAGAGGTCCGTATCGTTGTTAATTTGATTGCATATACATATATTTTTTTAATTCTCTATGGAGCATTTTGCATGAGCATTTTATTTCCGTTGGTATCCTGTGTTGAAAATTTTTTTTGCATAAAATTTGAATGATACCCTAGGAACCAATATTAATACGTCTCTTTCAATCTGGCTAGCTAATATATGATTGAAAAACTGTTGGTAGTTGGACATTTTAATTGATAGACAAAGTCAAAGGACTATATTTTTTATGTCATGAACTTGACAACTGAATTATAGTTAGATAGGCTACTGTCAAAGCACACTACCATTGTAGGCACATGAATCATGTCAAATTGTAATTGTTATTAGATATTTGTTAATGCGAGTGATCAGTAAGGTGATTTGCAATTTTAGAATAATATTATAGCATGTTCCTTTCAACCCTTTCACTTCCTCTAAGTTTGCATGACAATGGAAGCTCGAATTTTCAAAGAAATTAAGTAATAATATGTAATTCTTCCCCTCTCTAAGGAGGTTGTATCTCTTGAACATTAGTCTCTTTTCAATATACTAATGGCAACATACAAGATCTTATATTCTATGCATATACTGGACACCCTCTTAAAGGAGAAAAGAAAGCTCTATGGAAAATTTCTTATCGACATTTTGGTGGACTATTTGGAGAGCTTGGAATGACCTGGTTTTCAATGATGAAAATCCTATGAAAGGAAATATTCTGGAATCTATCACTGTTTTAGCAATCTCATGGGCTCATAAATTTTCTCCATTTAAAGATTATAGTCTTTCTACATTATTACATCATTGGAGTAGTTTCTTGTAATTTTTTTTTACTGTTCCTCCTTTTGTAACTTTTTATTCATCAATGTAAGTTTTCTGTTTCCTATAGTATATATATATATATATATATATACACACCAATGGAAAAATTCGTTTATTTTGTAAAAAAAAAAAAATGCTTGTGTAGGAGGTGGATCCATGCGAGGACTTGACTGATGATGATGTCCGTACTGCCATCCAAAATGCAAGTGGCCCTAGATCTGCATTATTCTTACCAGAAGTAGGTCTTTCTTATTATGTTTACTTCTTTTTGTATGTCTCTTTTGTAACGTCCAATACTACTAATCTCTCTTATCTAAGTTTTAAGTCAAAAAATTATATTACAATTAATAGTGATTTTTTTTTTGTTCTTGTTTTATTGGGTTGGTGGGGCCTGGGTTATGGAGGTTAACATCAACTGATGTGCTTTTTTTGAAATATTTGTAGGTTCCCTTTGAAGTTCTTGTTCGTAAGCAAATTGCTCGCTTACTAGACCCCAGTCTTCAGTGTGCTAGGCTTATATACGATGAGTTGGTAAAGGTAAGGATAATTACATGCTTTCTCTATTGTTATTGCCCATCATTTATTTAACGAAGTTTCAATATAATTTCTATTTTCAGATCAGCCATCGATGTATGACAAATGAACTGCAAAGGTTTCCCATTCTCAGAAAGCGTATGGATGAAGTTATAGGGAACTTTTTGCGAGAAGGTCTTGAACCCTCGGAAACGATGATAGGACATATGGTTGAAACAGAGGTATCCTATAAAATTGTGTACACTTTTCTCATCCAAAGAGAAAGAAAACTGTGCACATTTTTGCTCTTGTTTCTTTTCTTTTGTTTTTCCTCTATTTTTTTAAAATTACTGTCCCATGATGGAAATTGAACTTTCAAATGTTTTGAAACAGTTGCTTTGAAAATATTTGCAAAAGATTACTAACAGTACATTGCCAAGTACTGTTCAAGAATAGTCAACGTTATTTTCTGAAATGAGGATAAATAAGTTTGGTGCAAAAGCATCTATCATTTTCTACTCTTACCTTTACTTCTAAACTAGGGACCCAACCACATGTAATTTTGGAGGGGACAAATGGGTTATACTTATAGAATCAAGAATGCATCTACGATTACAATTGGTTTTTTTAGGAAACAAAAATTTTTCATTGATACATGAAAATAATACATAAAGGCCTATTGAAACAGTGACAAAAATCAATGCCACTCTAATCATAATGATAATCAAAAAACATTTAAAAAAAAAAAAAAAAAAGTCAAATTTGTTTGGTTGATTGATGTAGTCTACTTTTGATGTGAAAGCATGCATTTTCTGCTCTTACCTCAATATTTTTTTCTGATAATACGTTTACCTCAATAATCTATCAAGTGACTGAGGCACATGCAATTTCAGAGGGGATATCTAGGTTTATGGAATGTGGATATTATATGAGTTTCTCATGTTTGGTCAGAATCAATTTTCAATTCAAAGTAGCTTTTTATAAAGGGATAAAAATTGTGATTAATATGCAGATGGACTACATAAACACTTCACACCCTAATTTTATTGGAGGAAACAAGGCTATGGAGAGTGCCCAGCAGCAGGTCAGGTCTTCTAGGGTTCCTTTGACTGTTTCAAGGCAGAAGGTATCTTTTTAATAAGAATATACTCAAATTGTACCTATTGGAATAATATGATTTTTAATAATTTAATTTATTGGTTTGTGTTCATTTGATTCATAACTGT
Organism: Sechiopsis laciniata; assembly: GCA_037833695.1. Lineage (NCBI taxonomy): Eukaryota > Viridiplantae > Streptophyta > Magnoliopsida > Cucurbitales > Cucurbitaceae > Sechiopsis > Sechiopsis laciniata. Next base: position 16,659,572 of record JBBMKA010000022.1, read on the forward strand.
TGTTGATTAGGATGGGATAATTGAACCTGAGAAAGCCACACCATCTGAGAAAACTTCAAAATCTCGAGCCTTACTTGCCAGACATTCAAATGGTTTTTTGACCGATAAGGTGAAGGGCATTTCAACTTCCTCTATTTTTTTTGGGCACATGATCAGAGAAAAATTCACTTGGATTACTTTGACTGATAAAGTTCTTAATACTTTATTTCATGGCTGTACATTATTTACCTCAATTTAAAATTGGGGTACCTGTCATATTGACGTTCGTGTGACTCAGTTTATACTGTCTGGATCTTTAACAGGGTGCTCGGCCTTCAGTTGATGGTGAAAAAGTTGGACCTTCTGGTATGTTGTTGTTTTGAAAAATCTTAGGATATTGATCTGTTTCTTTCATCCTATTTTGTATGGCTTCCAAATTTTAGTGCTAATCATTGAGCTTAAAGCATCATGCGTGATATAATGTGATATTGCCTGTTGGTATTTAAATCTCTCCTGGACTCTTAGAATTTTAGTCAGCTCAATTGCTTAGGGAATCAGGAAATAGTAATCTTCATGAAATTAAGTAGATGTGACCTGTTTATGTAGCTTTGCACGTGCCACAGAAGTGTAGTACACCCACTGTTGTATACACAATGAGTTTAAAATTGCAAGGTCTCGGACAATGCATGCCTAAATTTTTGTTAAATGGTTGAAAAGGAAAATGGCGTTCAGTTGAAATCTATGGATGTGAACTGCATTACAAAGAAAAATCAATCTTATCCATAATGAATTTTAAGTCAGAGCACAGATTAAATATAAAGCTAGACGCACTTTACCCTATTTCCTTTCACAAGAATCACAAGATAACAAACGAAATTTTATTTCAAGCTCAAAGTACAACTTCAAAAATGAGAAAAACAACCATCATGGAGCGGCTCAAGTGGTCAAAGAGGGCTTTGAAGTGCTTAAGGTGATGGGTTCAATCCATGGTGGCCACCTAGCTAGGAATTAATTTCCTACGAGTTTTCTTGACATTCAAATAATCGAGGTGTGAGCAAGTTGGCCCGGACAGTCACGGATATAAAAAAAAAAAAAATGATAAAAACAGAAGAAAAAACTAAGTGAACAACAATAGGAGAAAATACAAGGGACCTAAAAAAATGCCAGAGAACCAGAAAAACTGCAAATTCAACGCTAATATTGATTAGTTTATTATTGAGAGGTGAAATGAAATTAATTGAAGAAGATAAAAATCATTACAACCTGGACTTGCCTCATTTAAATTTTTGTCCACTTGGTGAAATTTTGCCATCTGCACATTTAGTTTTGCAATTTAAATACTGCCCGAGCTTGAGTTTATCAAGCTAGTCTTTGGTTCAATCCATAGTGGCCATCTACCTAAAAATTAATTCCTATGGGTTTTCTTAATATCTAAATGTTGTAGGGTTAGACAATATGTCATGTGAGAATAGTCGAGGTGAGCATAAGCTAGTCCGGACATTCACCAATACAAAAAAAAGGCCTTCGTATGTGTAATGTAACTATTTCCAATCCAAGCTTTCAATCAGTCGATAACTTTTCAGGAGCAACAACAAATAGTTCAAGCTGGGGGATTTCATCTATTTTTGGTGGGAGCGATAACCGTACATCTGTTAGAGAAAGTTCAGCAAACAAGCCATATCATGAACCATTTAATGAGCCATTTAATGAACCTGTTCTTATTAACACAGAGCAGTCCTTCTCCATGATCCATTTGAGAGAGGTAATGTCTTGGTTTCAAACCCAGTCAATGCATTTCAATATTTGAATCTAACATAACGTGTTTGTTGTTGTTAAAGCCACCATCTGTATTGAGACCTCAAGAAGGGCCTTCAGACGACGAGGTTATTGAAATTACAGTCACAAAATTGCTCTTGAGATCATATTATGATATCGTGAGGAAGAATGTAGAGGATATGGTTCCTAAAATAATTATGCATTTCCTGGTAAGCATTTACTGTTGCGCATACTTGATCAAGATATACGTCTTCAATCATTCTTTTTTACTGCCAGAATAATATGTATTGACTATTATGTGTTAAAGAAAATTATGCCATTTTTTAAATTTAAGAAAAAAATTTAGGTATCTCTCAACATTCAACAAATCTTGTCTGCATATTTTCTTAGAAGTTTTTATTTCTTAAAGCTTTTCCATGAAAAAGAGAAAACCTTCTATTTTTTTTATAAATTATTTTAATTTGTTTATGATCAATCTCAATTCAGGTTAAGCATACCAAACGGGAGCTGCACAATGTCTTCATAAAAAAGCTTTATAGGTAACAATAATTTAGGGAATTTTTCTTTGAGTAGCAAAAAAAGGAAAATTGTAGACACTTTCGATGTGCATTATTAGTGCACACAATTCTAGCTTATGCACATTGAGAGTGTCTACAATTCTTAAATCGATCTCAATTGAGGTGAGGCTAGAATTTGCTATCTACAACAAATTTCCAATAATTTTTTCTTTTATAAGGTAGATGTGTGTTTTGTTCACTCATTCTTCTATATATTTTTTTGATTGTGCCAAAATAGAGAAAACCTGTTCGAAGAGATGTTGCAGGAGCCTGATGAGGTTGCAATGAAAAGGAAGCGTACACGAGATACTCTCCGAGTTCTACAGCAGGCTTTTCTGGTACGTATGTCTTTTTTGCCACTCCACAACCACATTTACAAATGCTGGTGAATTGGTTAAGCATATATATATTTGACTGTGCGCGTTATCTTTTGTTCGTACTTCCCAAAGTGTTGATGTTGTTGCTTCCATAGCTGAAACCAATACCACTTCCTTGCTTTCTTTTTGTAGACATTGGATGAGTTACCTTTGGAAGCAGAATCTGTTGAAAGAGGTTATAACATGGGTGCCGATCCAACGGGATTACCGAGGATGCACGGAATGCCAACATCATCCATGTATTCTACCAGCAGTTCAAATGATTCATTCTCCCCTTCTCCAAAGAATCCGAAGCCCCGAAAGTCATCGTACTCGGGGGAGCTTCAGGTACCCGTATATGGCAACATAGATTCTAATGGGAACGGCCGATCAGTCATGCCCGGCCTCTATCCAAAACTTGATCTGTGATAACAACTCTCGATGTGCATAACAGTCCAAGATGAACATTAAGCCATTGCATTCAATTTGTTTAAAGTCCCAACCAGTGGAGCTAATAGAATTCCTTAGGCCCCTAGCAGAACGCCCCTCGGTACGGTGCTAGTTATTCTTCCAGCAAATTCTTTTGAAGTCGGCGATTTTTTTTTTCTTTTTTAATTCCCTGGTCCTAATGTGTGGTCGATATTATAGTGTAAGAAGTTCCGAAAAAAAAAGGAAAAAATAATGGGGGAGCAGCCAGCAGATGAATGAACTCTTCTCTTTTACTTATGTTTGATAAGAAGTAGCCAGTTTTGGTTTTAAAAATACATGGCTAGTATTTTTGAGATTTTTACAGGAGCTCTGAAAATTAAATTGGCAGGTATATCTTGTTTAGTCTATAGTTTTTCTGTGCAGCACATATGTGTTTCCCCATATCAATTGATCATGTATTGAGATCAAATGTTTTCAGTCTGTTTATGTCAACATTGGATCTGAGCAAAGGTTTGGTAATTTCATTTTTGGTTATTTAATAATGAGTATGGCAGGTTTTAAGGAGAGCTCAATGAGTAGCCATCAACCTCTACAATGATAATTAGCATATTAAAGCATATTTGACCGGGCACGAGTACACTTGTAGCATATTTTTATTTTTTTAAAAAAATTATGAAGATTACGGTTAGAAAATCATTGGGTTTTTTAATTTAAGCATGTAAATTCTCTTTACATATATAGTTTGTTTTGTTATCTAGCTATTCTCTTCAAAGTTCAATTAAGTTTTAAAACTAAAAAATTACTTTCAATAGATATTTTGTTTTTGTTGTAAAACTTGCTAAAAATTCAGATAATATAAGGTTAAAATGCAATTTTAGCCTTTGTATTTCAAGATTGGTTCAATTTTCATTCATGAACTACTATAATTTTTAAGAAAAAAAAAATCTTAAAATTGATTCATTGTTAAATAGTTTCAATACCAGGATAAAATGTGAACAAACAACAGTAATAAAAGATTATCATAAATAAATACATTTTAAAGTATAGGAATTATAACGGTATTTTAACATTTTAAAAAAATGAAAATAATGGACGGAAGTGGAAGAATTAAATTTATAATTTAATAATTTTCTCTTATTCGTAACTTGTGTTGTTGATTGATTTAACAAGGTCATTTCTAAGTTCAGAAAGTGAATGATTTTTTGTGGCTCAAATATATGTAAGAAAAATCATTTTCATCCTTCTTCTACTAAACACCCTTTATAGATCACATCATTATAAATGTTCCTACTTAATTGTTATATTTTCCCTTCTTGATATTGAAAAGATTTCACCTCATTTGCCACCCAAGATTTTCTTTAGGTACCATTGTACATTACAACACCATTGATGGAATTTTCAAGCAAGGAACAATTGGTAGATCCGATCATCACACAAATGATTGTTTTGATGTATTAGAATCGTAGTCTAAGATACGAGGCAAATCGAGTTCAAATTCGAAGAACATGTTATCAAATGAAAAACGCGATGCGCAATATTAAGATGCAGATATTGTTTTCAATGTTTTCAAATTACATATTCAAGCTTTCACAGCTGCAGTGGTTGTTGTACCTTCTGTTGCTGGAGTAGCTTTGAGAATGATCTCAACATTATCATGAACACCTTGCAGTAGCAACTCACCATCATAAGTCACAAATTTTCTTTTCTTTGCTGCTCGTAGCGTCCCGACCAGCGCTTCGAATATGTTAGCACATCGATCATCATTGAACATCACCCCAAAAGTTACCTGCACATTGAAAATCAATTTTTTGATGAAAAGATGTGATGTGCAAATTTGGGATTTTCATGTTCACAAAGTATATCATCCATGTAATATGGATGTTTGTTAGCCATATCCATTTTTCCTGTTGCAAAATATATAGTTATAGCACTATTAGAAGATTCACCTAGTTCTAAATATTTGGTTAAAACAAAAATGACAAGAACAATTTCCTTTTTAAGTGCACTTCGACTGTTCTAGCAGGATAGTTATCTGATTAGATTTGTAGAAAACTAGAACAAGAATGATAAAAACAAATTTATTGATGGTTTCCCCATTCTTTCCTCAAATCATTGGGGTAAGAAGTTCCATTTCCTATCAACAAATGGCACCTTCTTTTGAAGATCTCGTCGAAAGCAACAAAAATAGCTCAGCATTTATGACCTTAATTACTATTCCAATCAGCTATCTCTACCAAAGGAAAGTTCATCTCTGATTTTGATCCACAATTCAGCATGTTTTTTTTTTAAATGATCGGAAAATCGAAGTCGCCCACCTTACCGAAGGTTCAACCTAAGACCTCTAAGTTGGTATAAAAAGAGACCCCAAAGCCTCAACCAATGATGATGTGTCATGGAGACCACAATTAAGCATATTCTAAATCACAAGATGGTGTTTCAATCCTTTTTATCCAGGAAAATAGGAGGCTAGATTCACAAATTAAAAGACATCCAAATGAAAGCAAGCAGCACAGAGACTTCAGCTTTCAAATTGGTTTGAATGTACAATGTTACAACAACAGTGTTCAAACAAATCCCTTCAATCACAGTTCACATTTTTTACCATATCCAATCAAACCCAACAGTGGCAAAACATCAAACACATAATAGGCAAAACAGATCTACTTCTGAAACTAAGAGAAACATAATCCATACAAGAATATAACAAAATCCCAATTTCTACTTTTAGATCCAACCCAGAAACACATCAATTTCGAAACCAGATTTGCAAAATCTCTAAATCTGAGACCGATTAAAAGAAGAGGTAAGGGAAAAAGGTGAAGTAAAATTGTTAAGTACCTTGTAAGATCCATCATCTTGAAGCTTGCCGAGCCTTTTAATTTCTTCCTTGAGTCGCTCAACTTCCTCCTCTACATTCATGGCTTCAGATTTTTGGATATTGTTTGATTCCTCTTAGAAATTCATGACTTAAATAAAATAATAGAGAAAAGGAATAGAGGAGGGACCCTTGAAAGCCTGTCATGGTTTATAATAATTTATCATTGATCTTAGTACAACAATAATTAAGATGGGTTCAAGTTGGGTTAATGGAGTCCATAATTGACTTATATTTTCGATCTAGAGGTTGAAGCAAAATCTAGTCTCCAATGATTGAAATTGAAGGTGAATATGTCTCCTTTCAGGTCCTAAGTTCGAAATTTGTTTGCGACATTAATTTGTAAGCACTCTTGAATTGTATCTTCACTCCTCAAATATATCTCGGTGCCACAGTCTAGTAATTAATAGTGTTCTTAGATTTGAAGGAGTAAAATTCCAAGTTCTCGAGATATAAAAAAAGATGAAGAAATCTTACCATAATTTATTGGTCATAAATAGACGCACACTTTATATGTTAATTGAAGTGTTCTCCCCCATTGACCTTAAAATATAAATTTTTTATTCCTCTTTTAGAGGGAATAATCGAACCTACAATTTCGAGATCGAAGATATATGTCAATTACGTTGAACTCAACATACTTTGACAAATATATATTTGGGAAAAAGGTGGGGGTTTGGCAAAAAGGACCCAAAAATGCTTACCCCTCTATAGGGGGGAGAAAATTTTCCACCTTGTTTTTTTTTTTTTTTTTTTTTTTTTAATTTTTTATTTTGTGTTAACATATATAGAGTAAAACTCTCTTAGACACATGAATGTGGAGAAGAACTTTATATTTTGGGGATGTGGCATTATTGAGTGCCACAAACAATTATTTTATAAATGATTTGAGAATATATAATTTTTGTGGCACTTAATGTTGTCTCATTCTCAAAATGTAGAACTATCTTGCACGTTCGTATGTCAAAGAGTTTTATTCATATATTAATGATACTTAATTCAATTAATTGTGCCACATATATCTTCATAAAACAAAGAAATACATATCTTCGATCAAAATTAATAGGAGATAGGTTTGAAAAGAAAACATATATAACAAAATATTTCAATTTTCATTATTTTCAATTAATTTCATTTGATTATTTTGAAGGAGGTTAACTTAATTGTAGAAGTCAATAAAGGAACTTGATTAATGTGTCATATTTAAATTTTTTCTAAGATTTTAATATCCATAACTTATTGGTGATGTATCTGATCGATAGATGTTAATCTATTTCAATTTGATGATCACGAGTTCGATTGTATGTATAATGATGTACATGACGCGTTTGCAAAACTTTGAACAACTTCGAACCCCGTAATTGAAAAAGTCCATCGATTCAATCATCAAACCGAATCAGTAACCTGAATCACGAGGCAGATTTTTCATCCAACTGAGAAATTGAGTTAGAAAACATTTTTGAAACTGAGAAAATGGACGGAGAAGGAGATGGAGCGCCGGCAGCGGCGGCGGCGTCGTCGTCGTCATCGTCTCAGACCACCAGATCTGGAAGAAGAGTAGATCCATTGCTGGTTACTTGCAGGTTTTTCAGTATCGTAACAGCTCTCACTGCTATTCTTTGCATTGTTTCCAATATCATCTCCGCGATTCGATCCTTTAAGAACAGTTCCGATGTAATCGCTCTGTTTCTGTTGCTTCTTCTTCGTTAAGTTGTTTTTTGAAATCGAATGCTGTTTCATGCGATTGTGTAAAATGTTTGCAGATATTCGATGGTGTATTTCGTTGTTATGCAGTTGTGATCGCATTTTTTGTGGTTCTGGCTGAGACGGAGTTGGAATTTATTCTTAAGAACTGGAAGGTTTTCTGCGTTTGAACCCTAAATTCTCAATTTCTGAAGTGATTTTGCTTCTTAGTCTTAAGCTAGTCGTGGAATATGACTGTTCAAAATAACTTCCATTAGTTTGATGTTTGAAGCTAGAATTGAAGTATGTTTGATTTTAATAGAAATGGACAGGTTCTAGGATTATTTCTTAGTGTTGTATACTTTGGCCGTATGAAAATTAATTTCATTTTGTTCGAGTAATTATTAAACTGTGGGGGCAACAAGAGCAATAGCTCAGCATAAGTGTGTGCTCATGACCAAGTAGTCATGAGTTCAAATCATTGCCTCTTTCTGATCGGTTGCATATGGCTACTACGATCTTCACATTAAACTTAAAAGCAAAGTAATAACAGAAAAATGAAGGGATATACGGTTTTTACATGGGGTCTTTAGTTTTTATTAGTTTGATTGTTCATTTAGAGCATGCAAATAATTACCTTCTAGGAGAGAATTTTTTGTATTGAGGGAGAGGGAGATTTTGTGATGTCCTTTACATATTACATCCTTTGTTCTGCATTCATTTACTCCCATCAACACAAAATAAGCTTTTCTTTTTGTCACACAAATTTGAACTGAAGAGTTTTTTGATGCGTAAATTCATTGTAAAATGTTACCTTTCCTTTCATTTTCTGGGATATCACTATGACTGCCATAAAGTATTAAGCATTACATGTTGCCATAGATTTCATATTGAAAAGATTTATTGCAAGGAGTCGTTTATTCATTCGTAGCAGATAATTCCCTGCATAAGTTTTCTTGGATGTCTCTGAAATTGCCATGAAGTACTACTATAGTTTGCTGTGTTCCTTCAAGCTCGGAGATGTATATGGTGTTTTTAAATATTTCTTAAAATGTTATTCCTTTGAGGACTTGCCTGATGCATTTTATTCAATTTGGTCTATGCATTGCAGGTGTTTGAATATTGGGCTGGCCGGGGCATGTTGCAAATCTTGTACGGTTTTATTTTTAGTAGCATTTGCACTTTTTTCCTTTTTATTCTTCCGCCTTGTTCTTATGTGCCATATGTCTCTATGTGGAAATCTTGCTTATTATTAAGCCCCGAGCACCCAGACACTTTAAATTATTATTATTATTTTTTATATCCGCAAGTGTCTTGGCCAGCTTGTGTGCACCTCGACTATTGTCACGAGCATACCACTTGACTTTATAAAATTTAGATTTCTAGGAAACCTCTAAGAAATTAATGCTTAGGTAAGTGGTCAACATGGATAGAACCCACATGTAGCGAGTCACTTAGAGAAAAATACAATAAAAAAAAATATATATACATACAATATCTAGCGTCGTTTAGATGCCAGCATTTGGTTATCGATGAAAAAAACCTTGTTTAAAATGTTATAGTGGTGGATGGCTACACCATAGGGTTGGGCCACGTGTCTGAGCTGCAAAAGCTAGGTGCAGCCTAGGCTACACTCAAGTTTTTCTTGGAGTGTTAGACTGAGACTAGTTTAAATTTATTACACAATAGGAGATTTTGTCGGGAGTAGAGATATGTACCTACCATGATTATAAGTACGTTAAATGCATGGACTCCTCGTATCATGGATATTCAATTTGTTTAAGTTGGTACCATTTTTGTTCAGTGTTGCAGTCATGACACGAGCTTTCCCGGTGTATTCGGTAGAGCAGAGAGAGCTTATTCTTCTTCAAGATGCCGCAAGTTATCTCCTCCTTGCTTGTGGTGCAGTCTATGTTGTATCGGTGAGCCTTGTGAACAATACCTCATTTCCTAATCTAATTCTTGGGCTTGGAAGAAAAGTTTTATATATTTCAGCTTCTTGCTTGTGAGCGATCTATGCTATTTTGATAACCCAAAGGGAGAACAATATTGTTAAGGCTTGAATGGAGATTTACTTATTTTTCTTTCTTTTGTATGTTCGAACCATGTTAAATCAATCAATCAACCCAAAAGTCAAGCTGATAGGTTGAATTATTTAATTATATCAACCAACACTCCCTCTCACCTGTGGGTTTGAAAATTTGAAAATACCCAACAAATGAGAATAAATATTAATTGGGGATTAAACGACTGACATGAATTTGAATCCAGGACCTCTTGCTTTGATACTATACTTTTTAGTACGACCTAGTAACAATTATATGACGACCTAGTAACCAAAGAGGTTACAGGTTGGAAACCCCACACTCCAAATATTGTTGAATTAAAAAAAAAACACAGGACCTTCTGCTTTGTTACTATGTTTTTTTTGTGTACAATAGGTGCTGGGGATCTCGTGGTTTTTGATACATTCAGAATGCAAATTAAGCTATACTTTGCTACTATGTTGAATCATGTTAAATTATCAATCAACCCAAAAGCTTAAACTGATAGGTTAGGGTAAATTTAATTATATCAATCAACATCTATATATTTATATATCTGGTTGAACTATTGACAAGAGAACACAACTTTACACTCGTGTTCAATTAGTTTCATTACAACAATTATATGACTGGCTCGTGCCCTTGTGCACTAGCAAGTTTTTCAAGTCAATTGCATAGCCAGTGGTGCAATAGAGTCTTATCATATTTGTGTGATAATTGTTTCCTAGATAATGCCTGGTTGGAAAAAAAATATTAATGCATCAAGAAACAGAGTGTGCTGTTTGCAACTAAGTGCAAATGAAATCAGACAGTTGAGAGGTTCATGATATGGATTTCATTTCTTTTGTATCCGTCGGTCTCGTGTCAAAATCTCGACATCCACAATACTTTATGTAATTGTGCCTTTCTTCATCCTCTTCCTTGGTATGTCTTTGACTGCACTGAATTTTATTTTCAGTATATGTTAGACTAACTATGAGAGGTGCAAAGTTGATTCATGAACCTTCTGTGCACCAAGATTCCAAGTCATATATATGCATGCGGTGCTATCATATCAGTTAATTAAATTAACATCCTATGCAAGTATGTGGTGTATAAATATGTGATTTTATGCCTTCTTTGCATGCACTAATTGGCATAATTGTTTTATCCTCTTTGAAATATCCTGTCATGAATAAATTTTTTTGTTTTTTCTATGAATTTCAAGGGAATACTGTGCATTGGGTTTCTCAAACGTGCTCGTGAAAAAAACGAGACTGCAAAGTACAGGGTTGTCAAAGATCTTCAGGTAAGATTGATTGTTCCATAACTCATTGTGGAATATGGAGATATACTGATGGTCTTGGTGCCATTTTTTTTTTTTTTTTAATGAAAAACACTAAAGCATACATATGGCATATAATTTTTTTGGAGATTATATCAACTTTTTTCTGTTTCCATTAACTTCTCCAATTTCAGTCTCTTGATTGTTGTGGGAACTGGGCTTGGTTATGTTTAAACACAGCTGTGGAGTCTATTTTTGTCTGGTTTATGGCAAACATCCTGTAATTAGGTCTTAGTTTGCTGGAAAACTAAATTTCAGCAAAATCAAATCACCATTTGCTGCTGTTTTTTTTTTACATATATTTATTTTTATTAAGCTTGTCGTGCCCATATTTTTCATTTGTTTTTTGAACTTTTTGGGGTCTTTGAATGAGGAATTATTTTGAGTAGTAAGAAATTGAGAGCTGCCGTCAAAACCTCATTTGAATGTGGTTTTTTTGTAGGGGAGTTGGAGACAATAGCTTGTTTGGATGTAGATTTGAAGTGAGTAGTTATTGAGTAGTTAAAAAAGAATGATTAGAAATGAGTAGTTAAAAATGAGTTATTTTGTTGAGTAGTTAGAAATGAATGATTAGAAATGACTGGCAAGAAATGAAAAGTTATTTTGAGTAGTTAGAAATGAATTATAAGAAATGATTGGTTAGAAATGAGGAGTTATTTTTAGTAGTAAAAATAAGGAGTTGTTTTGAGTAGTGACAATAACTCGTTTGGATGTTTTTTGAGAAGTAGTTTGTAAATACTCCTTTGAAATCCTCCATAAATTCAACAAACAAACACGCCCTTTGAAATCTTACCCAGCAGGTTTTTAGCACTGCTTATTCTTGTTTTTAAGATTTGGCTTTGATTTTGAAAATGAACAGCTTAAATTTTTTTTAAAGCATAAAACTAAAAAACCACTGTTAGCAAATTTTCCCAGACTACTGAACAGTCTATTTTTATTATCCTGTGGCTCCACTGTGTGTAGTTTGCATGAACCAATAATTCCTAGTTTATTACTCAACCATTTGTACACATAATTTGATCTGAAGGAAGCCATGTATTTGTTGCAGGAGTTGGAAAGACAAAAACAAGAACTTGAACGCTTGCTTATTTCAGAAACTGTTTGAAACAATCTAAAGACACATCCCTTTGCGACAGAATATAATTGCACCTGCCTCTTGCTTCACTGCTGGGATTGTCTGAGCCATTTTTGCTGCTTCATTTTTAATTCTACTATAATCGTGTTCCCTATGAGCGGCCTCGTTAACAAGGGTTTGAGGTTTCTTGGTCAGACTGATCCAGAGGTCTCAAGTTCGAGTTAACTCTTGATATCTCCCGAGTTTGAGACTTGAGGTATGCATGGATACTTTGGTGTAGGAGAGCCAAGCTCCAACTTCCCAATTATATAAAGAAATTCTAGTTCGCTTATAGAGTCTTTTAAAAAAAAAAAAATTCGTGAATGTTCGAGTTAGCTTATGCGTACTCTGGATGTCCCCTTTTAGAATTCTGATCATGTAAATGGCGTCTATCTAACTTGAGAATTACCCCTGTAGTGATCATGTAAATTCTGACTGTCTTGATAATTTCTCTCCCTATGTTAACTAAAGAGTTTGTTTATTGAAACAATTATTGGTTCTTTGATCTCTTAATTGATGCTTTGAATTCAGTGATCAACAATGCTAATTTAGATTACTACATATTCATCATCTGAATATTTATGAAGAATATGCTTCATGAGGCTTACAGAAGGCAACACATCAGGCAAGCAGGTCCTTTTACTATCTTAAAAGTCACATGAGAGCATAATGGCTACATACTAAAAAAAAATAATTTTTTATAAATTTTTTTTAGCATCCAAATATTATAGAGTTATATGATATGTCTATTTTCAATAGTTAAGGCGTACAAAAGTAGCTCGGACGGGAAAATCCAACATCATGAGAGATTTTGGATTTTGCTTTTTTATCTCTTAAGTTGGTGGGCCAATGTGTATGATTCTTTCCCATTGGCAAAGTGGAGAATCAATTGAAATGACAGGAAGGGAAAAGTGGAGAGTGTTGCTTTAAATGGTTCAACACCACTTTCAATTACATCTCAAGCTTTTTTTTTTTTTTTTTTTTTCGAGTTCAACAATAATTGTGAACTGAGAAATTTAAACTTATAATTTCTTAATTATGTCATACAAGATGTCACTCGAGCATAACTTCAAGGGTGTGTTTGGGGTATTGATTATGTAATTGTAGACGAAGAGTTATGATATACGGTGAGTTATAATAAACAATGTTTGACGTGCAGGTTATTATAAGAGAGGTTATGAAAAAATGAATATTTATTATTAGAGACATCTAAGGAATAATGTCACATATGAGTTTCGAACTCGAAATCTTGAAGAGAGCATACTCTCAAAGTTCAAGTCTTTAACCACTGCACCACTTTTTGGGAACGCTTAATATTTTCTTTTTATATTTTATTTTACTTATATATTGATGTAATTATATATTAGAAATTAATTTTTAAAATTAATATTGACCTCATGAAAACAAATTTCAACTTTAAATTTCGTTTTCTTTATTCTTCACAAAATCTTTTCCTTTTTTAGATTCTTTTTTCAAAATCTTAATGTTTTAGTGAATCCATTTGAAATAAACAAAACATAGTAATTAAAAAAAAAAGATAAACTACTATAAAAAAGAAAAATAAAAAATTATATAGTATTAATTAAGATCAATTCATGAGTTATTATTTCAAACAATCACCAATTAATTTTGTTAAAAAACATCATCATATATATTAGAAAATTTATAGTCAATATTCATAAAAATATTTAACAAAAAATATAAGATTTAGATAAATGGGCACGCAAGTTTAGGTAACCACTATTTATAATAAACTGTGGGGTAAACACGGGTTGAGTTTATTATAACCAACCCAGCCGTTTACATAAACGGAGACCCAAACATACCACAAGTCTTTAAAAATTTACAAGGTTTAATAGAATGAGCATTAAAGAAATTATTGCAACCTCATGGGAGAGAAATGATGAAGTTGGTATACAAACACACCACCAAGATAGATTCAAGTATTTTAAAGATGGCAAATTCACTTAATAGAATAGTACACTAAATTAAACCTGAAATGGAAACCATCTAAGAGACAATTGATTCAATTTTAACATAAACCATGAAAGCAAAAGGAGATTCACTTTCAAGGTAGTTTTTACCAACTATTCCACAATACATTGAGGCTGGGCTCCATTGAATAACAAATGAATGTGTAATAACTATATGAAGAGATAAAGCTTCACATCAATTTATATGTATAAAATCCTAATTAATAGTACCATATCTTCCTAATCATAAATGGTTAAATATCTGCTTTGTTGGCTCAACTCAATCCTAATCTCAAGTCTAAACAACGATGAGTACATAGTCAAGAGAGGAAGGGGAATCATCATAAATTGGCCTAGTGGGTCAAGAGGGCCTTGAACAACTCCCAACAATTTTTACAGAACATATTGCTTGACTCCACAACATTTAGATGTCAAGAAAACTCATATAAAAAATTATTTCTTAAGTAGGCAACTATCATAAATTGAACTCATAACCTCTTAATTACTTGTGACACTATAGACTACTAGACCACTCCATGATGCCTGGACAATGACATATAAAAACAAAAACTAAAAAAACAAAAGAAAAAAACTAGGGAAACTTATGATAGAGTTATATATACAACAGTAAAGGGAGCCTAATTCCATCCATACAATTTGTTAAGGATAAAAGAGAACAAAGCTCTTTGTTAAGAACAACTAAACCTCCCTTTAGAAGTTCTATCAACTCTCTTAATCAATTTTTTTTTTCTTGGTTTAAAGATATCAAAATATAATTTATATCTCTGATATTAAATGAATTGGGATTGAAAATAAGTACATGGTAAGGTATTTATGCCTTTATTTCACATTCTTTCTCTATGCAAATAGGATTTCTTTTGGCAGTCCAGTGTTAGTCTCCATTAGGGAAGACTTTGTTTTGCATTGCCAAAGTTGTTGCAAACAAGAGATGCATATTTTGTACCTTCAAAGACTGCAATCAGAGAGACAAACATATATTTATGATTTTTTGAACCATAATATCTTAGTAAAAATCCTTTCCTAAATCTTCAAAGTTATGTATGAGTTGTTTTTGAGTGCAGAGGTGTAAGAGATTTGAATATATGTTCTTCAGGTTGAAGATATATATCTTAACCAATTGAGTTATATTCGTGTTAACAAAGTTGAAAATGAGTTGTTTGATAGTTGAATGGGAGAATTTTACTTCTACAAGAATATAGTACAAGCTATGTTTAGATGGTTTTTCTTTCAAGGTGACCTTTTCAAGAACTGAAATGAAAGTACTGGTGGGTAGCCCTGGTGGTCAAACTAGCTTTAAGAAATTGTTCAATTCATAGTGACAGTTTATGTAGAAATTAATTTTGTTCTTGCCATCTAAATGTTGTACGATATCTTTTGTGAGAATAATTGAGCGTAAGCTGACCCGTTACATTTACAGATGTGAACAACCCAAACCTTCACAATATGATTAGATCATAATTTGAAAACCTTATTATGCATAATCATATTGACAATTTATAGGAGATGTTTGACTCACTATTTTAATAAACTATAGGTTAGAAAGTCTAAGAGGTATAATCTATATTTGGTTTGTGAGTTCAATTAAAGAGATTCTTGAAAAACTAAGGTTCTAGATTCAATTTATGGTGACAGTCTACCAATTAATTAATTTTCTACGAGTTTTCTCGAGAATAAAATATTGTAGGATCAGACAGTTTGTCATGGGAGAATAGTAGAGATGCACCCAAACAATCACGAATATAACAAAAAAAGGTAACACTTCATTAGTCATAAAAAGTAGGTTTCTACATGACGCAAATTCATATTCTTCCTAAGGTCAACAAGTTCATATTCTTCCTAAGGTCAACAAACACATAACTTAAGATAAACTAGTTCACAAACAATCTGAGAGTTACTTGGAAATTAAGATCAAGTGATATATTCAATTCATAATACTCACCTATCTACACATTAATTACATGTTATTTTAAATAGGTGTTTAGTCAAAATGCACATAAACTGACTCAAACACTCACAAATAACAAAAAAAAAAAACCATCTATTATTCACATACAGAACCTAAAAGTTTCAAACAGATCAACATCTTCAAAGTAGAAACAAACAAAAAGATGAAAAGTATATGATAAAAGAAAACACATTTTATCATTTTATCTTGAAAAGTTGTAAACTAATAAAATGGATTTTAAAAAGTATGCAAGTGTAAGAAAATTACTAACCCCAATGTAAGAGAAATGTCATCATAGTCTTGAGAATTAGGGTTTGCTGAGGAGCTGCTGTTAGTGGTGTTTGACTTTGACCCCATGGAATTAACACCAACCACTGCTTGTTCTTGCCCTCTATTATTCAAAGTTGTCATCTGCCATAAAAAAAATCAAAACTTTTAGCCATTAATTAAGTTTCTTTATCTTAATTTCATTTTCAATTACAAAAGATAAGAACTTGAAGCTCTCACTTGATTCCTTAGTCTCTGATTCTCTTTCATCAACAAAGCTTCCTGCAATATTTATGTCATATATGATATGGGTTTGCCTTTCTTACTAAATTTAAAATAAAGGGTATCTCTTAAATAAGTAAAATAAGTTTTTTTTTTTATTACAAATTGGAGGAGGAGGACCACAAACCTTACACAGAAGGTAATACTACTCTCAAATATAAATGAGAGTTAAATACCGATTTTTAGGATTGAACCTGTAACTGTGGCGTTGAACTGAATTACCAACAAACAATGAAATCAACGTGCCACTAACCCTTTCGATATGAGTAAAAGAAGTTGCCAAACAAGAATGTCATGAAAAATCTTTAATGGGAAAATAATTTGGAAGGTATTGCTAGTGAATGTAAATATAATTTAATTAGTTAAGACGTTAAGATACATTAGGATAAGTTTGCATTTCACACTCATAAAATACAAATACACGCGTCGACCACCTTTCGAGAGGTTTCCCATGCCCGATCGGTATGCCCAATATTAACCGAAGGGAAGGAAATTAATTCAAGGTTGGTGACTTTTTTTTTTTTTATATCTGTGATTGTTCGGGTCAGCTTGCGCACAACTCGAATGTCACGGGACATACCGTCTGCCCCTACAACATTTGGATGCTAAGGAAACCCATAGTAAATTAATTCTGGTAGGTGACCACCATGGATTGAACTCATCACCTTAAGCACTCCAAGACTCTCTTTGACCACTTGAGCTACCCCATGATGGTTAAGATAGGTGATTATCATGTATTGAACCATAACTTTTTTTTTTGTTTTTTTATTTTTTTAAGACCATATTGATCACTAGGTTGTTGGTTGTATTTCTATCTTTATCCATCCTAACATACATAGTTACTATTGGAGGCCTCGCATTAGTCTTCTTGACTGACATTCCAATCAAAAAGTCAGACGTTTGAATCTCAAACTTTTTTTTGAAAAAAATCAGTTGGAATCCACCTACTTGTTTCTTATTTTATCAAGCTAGTTTCATTTATGGTTGATCTCACATTAAAAAATTGAGGATACAACTTTTATATCAAATGTGGTTCATTCTTCTCATCGTCAATTAGTTTTGAAAAGAAACCTCATGCTAACTTAATATAGTATTAGAGGCATACTGAGATCTAATCTTGAAATTGGTCAATCTAAAGAGACCACCATCTCCAACGGCAAATAAACTTCTAACAAGTCAATTTGGACTTATACCTACCTACATTCATGACTAATTTATCATTTGTTCTTGAGTTCTAACAAATTCGTTTTGCTATTTTTTTGAACACAAATGAAAAAGAAAAAAAAAAAAAAACATTAGAAGTTCAATAATTCGAGAATAGTTTTCAAACCTAAATTCTAAATATCATACACAATTATATCAAACAATAAAGAAATAAGAAGAAATAGAGATAAAAAGCTTGTAACCTTCTCCTTTCCAGCACCAATCTCTTTTATAAACTTTTCATCCTATAAAGAAAGCACACAAAATCCAAATTAACACATTTTAAGGTTAATAATTCGACGAAGTCATATGTTTAATTACAAAAAGACAAACATAAATAGCATATTATTTGTTGCACAAACCTTGGTCTCTATTACACGATTCAAACTAACTTCAAGCAATCTCTCTAGCTTCTTTAATTCTTCTATTCCCATTCCTTGAAGCTCCTCTCCTCTCATATGCCTTGTTCATAGTTTAACACAAATTAGTTATAATAATTTTTGTTTAAAACTTTCCAATTCATTTTTAAAGTGCTTTTGCTTAAATAAGTACTTAGATCAAAGTAATTTATTTTGGTTATTTAACTTTAATGTGTCGTAACTGTCAACCAGAGTATAACTTAATCGGTATGAAATAATATTTATGACTAAGAGATTATGAATTCAAATCTTCCATTCCTAGATGTTGAGTATGAAATATATTGTTAAGGAGAACCTCCTACCATGGTTATTTTCAAGCCAAACATAAAACTTTAAAAAATGCCCCACCATCCACTATTCTTTACTCAAAAAGCCCCCAACTTGTGTTAATTTACATTTTGAGTTTAAGAAATGGTCAAACAATAAAGTACACCATTTTTTTTTTAATTTAACAATAATTAGAATGGAAAATTCGAACTTATAATCAATTTTTCATAATTATTTATCACGTCAGCTGAACTATGCTCTTGCTAATACAAAATAGACAAATAGAGTTAAACCTATTCAACAATATAGTCAAATATATAACGATAAGAAACGTATTACTTTTCTATAAGTTAGAAGCTAAGATTTGATATTCTACCTATTTCTGTATATTTGTTAAACTAAAAAAAAAACTATTTCTAATTCGGGTTGCGGTTGACACAAATCAAGTGTTACCTTCACCACAACCATTATGAAATGGTCTAGTGGTTAAAAGGGCTTTACAAAACGAAGAAATGATAGGTTCTTCAATTCATGATGACCACCTATTTAAAAATTAATCTTGTATATCCCGTGATAATAGTCGAGATGCGCATAAGTTGACTTGGACAGTCACGGAAAGGACATGCTTGACCACTTTCACCAAGTTTTTTTAGTTATGAAATATTCCAATTTGTTTCTTAAATTTTCTGCCTTAGCTTTCCATGATACCAATTGGCAATAATACTAAAGATTTTCCAACACTCACAATCACAAGTAATTTCAAATTATATATATATATATATATATGCTTAACAAAATTGGCAAACAAAGCTGCAATTTATAATAATTTCTTTACTTTTATAAAGAATTTAAGCAGTTGATAATGGTAAAAAAATGTAGCTTACTTAAGTTCTTTGTTCTTGGCTGCCAATTCCTCAGTCAATTTAGCATAGACATCCTTTTCAAGCTGCAGAAAAACATTAAAAATGATTAAGTAAATTTGAACATTTGACTTCTTGGTCGAGAATGCTTATCCGTTACTACTAAGTTAAACTCATTAAGTAGCTATAAGTATGTCAAAATGAACATAGTTCAACTAATATTCTACAACCTTCAAATCTATGATTTGAGTCTCTCAAATCCATATATACTAAAAGAAGAAAGTAGCTAAGAGTGTCTTATATGGTGAAGAGAGTATAAAAGAAAACAATAATGAGGGATATGTTTCATATTAAATAAAATTGTTATTTTTTGAGTTCAACAATATGTGAAAATAAAAATCCAGTCAAAATATATAATGCCTTAATCAGTTGAGAAGATGAGCTGACACAATATTATAATTGTCGTGTGCCAAAATGAATATAATTCAACCGACATCTTGTATTAACGACTGCGAGGTTAGAGGTTTGATCCTCGACCTCACATATTGCCAATAAAAACAAAAACAAAAAGTGTCTTAAAAAATAGTAAAGTGGTAATAAATTTAGCTAGTCAGCCTTAGAAATGTAGAAAGATTTTATTATTATTGAAGGCAGCAAATGCCAACACTTAAGAAGAAGGCAAAACCCAAATTTAATGTGTGACTGTAAGCACATATAAATCAAGTTCTAAAAGTTATTAAGTTCTATAATTTTGTTCAAAATCAAAACTAAGCCTTAAAAACTAAAATATAAGTTTTTTTTTTTTTTTTTAGTACAAATCGGGGGAAGGGAGATTACAAATACCGATTCCAGGGATCGAACCCATGACCATGGAGTGGAAATGGATTAACACCAAACTAGATAACCAATCGCGCCACTGACCCATTCGGTATATAAGTGTTCTTTTATGAACCCGTAGAAATAGGAAATTCTTCATTTAGGCAAAAAAAAAAAGAAAAAAAGAGAAATAACAACAATAATAATGGTAATAATAAATAATGGGTCTCACCTGAGATGGAGGTTGACCAAAGTTATTTGGTTCTGGCAACGTGTTATGTCT
Source organism: Sechiopsis laciniata (assembly GCA_037833695.1). Classification (NCBI taxonomy): domain Eukaryota; kingdom Viridiplantae; phylum Streptophyta; class Magnoliopsida; order Cucurbitales; family Cucurbitaceae; genus Sechiopsis; species Sechiopsis laciniata. The sequence continues at coordinate 16,680,046 of JBBMKA010000022.1, forward strand.
TCTCAGCAGCTCCTGCATGCTTTCATGCAATAATAAAAGGAATTTAAAAAAGAAAAAAAAATGCCTCTTCATTTCCTATAGCTAATAAGAACTAAATTAAAACTCAAATAATGTAACTAATTATGAATAATTAGATCACCTTATGATTTGAGGTTAATTAATAATTCTAATAGACCTCAACAAATCTTATTATTTTGGATCGGAATGGTCAATTAATGTAACACCCTAGGTCTAAGATTCAATATTCGAATTTGTACCCTCGTGGCCTCAACATTTCATTACATCATCTGCTATTTGATCATGTTACCTACTTTCTTTGACTGCCTCTAAGAATGAAAATTATATTACACAGACCAATATGGATTCTTTTAGTATGTTTTGTCCTTACTCACATGTTTTTTAGAAACTACCCAACCTACAATTACTCTAAATTAATAACATTTTAATGTTTTATTGTGAAGTTTCCATGATTGAGCTAATGTACTCCTTATAGATATATAGGTGATAACTATCGATTCTTATAAGTCTTTCTTAATTATGATTTGTATATATCTTTAAAATTTCTTTCATTCATTCAAATGTGGTCACGGTTCATTTATACGTACTCCCCTCCAACACTCGAACGTTACAACTACCCTATCATTTTGCTTACTATTATTCTTGTATTCTTTTAATTTTTATCAATGTATATCAGATTCGTTTAGATGACGAGACTTTAAGTCCTCTACGTGGCCACAATGTAATACAATAAAAACAGTTACATTCTATTTAATCTACTTAAGAAAACAATTCTATTAACTATATATATAAATTTATATATATATAATAAAAATGATTTAAATTAATATCCAAAATCCAAGAATGTGTACATATTGATATACAAGCGTGCTGTAAGGTCTGCGTGATTATGTATAATATAAAGTTCGTGAATGGTAAATATAATATACTGTTAAGAAATGTAAACAAAAACACATAACCATTTGTTTTTCTAGTTTTAATTATTTAAAAATAGGCTGATTTTCTTCTAATTCTACTATAATTGGTTTCATAAATATTGGAATTCTTAACCATATTCTACAAATATAAACAAATTTTCTCATGGAAATTTCAGACATTTGTATGTGCAAATACAGACTGTCACATAATTACAAGGAGGGAAAAAATCTGACATTGTCTTATAATCAAAGAGAGAAATTCTTGCAACATGTGACAACAATTTTAATATTTCATGGACCATAGATAAGATATGTATGTCCATCATGACGTCATAAGTTCACAGGTCATTTCATAGTACATTTTGTAATTGAAAAAAATTGTTCCCATATAAATTTCAAACATAGTAATAATTAGATCAAATAAAATCCTTTTGTCTCTTTTTTTTTTTTTTTTTTTTTTAAAAAAAAGGTCTTTTTGATAATCGGGAAAAACATCAAAAATGATTTTCTTTTTTCTCTTTCACATGCTAATTTTGAGATTAATCATAAAAATGATATTATTAAATCACAAATAACAACTAATAGATTGAAGTTACCAATGAATCAAGAAAATTCTTTTTCCCAATTCAGATCATAAAAATTGCATCTTTAATTACATAAGAAGAAATTCAACAAGATATAAACTTCTCTTTAGAGAAAGTAACACCATCACAGTTTTTTATTTTAATTATATATGTATATCTATATATATATATATATACATGCATAACTATTCAAGCTAGCTTGGGTGTACTTTAATTAATTTATCATCAGGTTCTCTAAATTAAGTTATTAAAAAAAAAAATAGAAAATCAATTATAAGAAAAATGATTATCAACATTTTTTCTAAATTTCAAAAATATTGAAAAATGAGACATTGAATCTATAACATTTTAGTCACCAAGTCATACACAAACACAACACCAAACACAACTCTAAATCATAAATCTAACTATAAACTCTTCATGAGGCATTGAAAAAATACACATAATTTCAATAAAATTTAAAAAAAACCCCAAACCCCCTTTTTTGTTCTTCAAAATTCCACATAACATGAACATGCACCATTAGTGTAAATCTCAAAACCCCAAATTCTTAAAATCAAATTCCTTGATTCTAATTCAGCCATTTCCCCTAAATTTAGCTCCTCCATCTAGAACCCCAATACAAATATCTCAATAAATAAAGGAAAAAAAAAATATGATTTAAAAGAGAGAAAAAAAAAAACCTTGAGCTAGAATAGTCAAATAGCTTTCCAGAAGCAGAAAAAACAATGAGAGCAATATCAGCATCACAAAGAGTAGCAAGTTCATGAGCTTTTTTGAATAGCCCTCTTCTTCTCTTTGAAAATGTCACTTGCCTTGCTGCTATGTTGTCTATTTTCTTTATCTCTATTTTTTGCCTTGTCATTATTATTTTCCCCTAAAAAAAACAGCCAAAAATCACCAAATTAAGCTCAACCCAGATCCAATTTGTCATCAATTTGTATGAAAAACCATAACTTTGTTACAATAAAGTGTTGGATCTATGAAAATAAAGCTACCCACGAATAAAAAATTAACAAAAATGGGGAAAAAAAAAAAGAAGAGAGAATCCAAAACATAAACCCTAAGAATCAAAGTAAAAATCTATAAAATTTCAAGAACATGAGGAATAAAAACTCAAATGATCCAAAATAGAGCTAGAGAGAGAGAGAGAATTTCTAAGTAATTACCTGTTTGTTTCTATTTTCCTTCTGGGTTTTTGATGTAAGAATCAAACTCCAAAAAAAAAAAAAAAAAAAAAAAAAAAAAGAAAAATGTAGCTGCTGCAATGGGATTTTTAGACAGAGAAAAAAAAGGTATTTCCTTTTCTGGACAAAAGAGAGAAGTGAAATGGTTTTGGGCAAATTTCTTCAAATGGTGATGTACCCAAAAGAGAAAAAAGAATCTAATATTAAAAAAACTTTGGTGGGTTGTTTTTTTTGGAAAAAAAAAAATAAAAGGATTTATTTTTTGAAATATTATATTATATGTTCGTACAAATAGGCCATGCTGACAGACTTATCACTGAACATAATTTATGACAACTTCGTACCCTCGTACCCAATCGCAGTTTTTCTTTGCCATTGGATTGAGTGACAATTCTAACTTAAGTTTAACTTTTAACCCTTGTTGGGTTTAACTTTGGTTACTATTTTTTTTCTTTTACTTTATTTTATTGGGTGTGGTTGAAATTCGAATAGTAATTCTAGGGTTGTGTCTGGAAGTTTGTACGAATTAGAAACCTTTATTGCTGTTTTAAGTTAGTGTTTCTTGCTATTTTTTAGTAGTTTTGTTTTGTTGTATGTTAAAGCTGTATTTGGAGGAGAAGTTAGTTTAAAGAAATATTTTGAGTAATTAAAAATTGAGAGTTATAGTCGAAAACTCGTTTGAATGTCATTTTTATGTAGCAGAGTTAGAGACAATTGCTTGTCTGGATGTAGATTTAAAATGAGTAATTATTTTGAGTAGTAAAAAAAATAATGATTAGAAAAGCCTAATCCTATTTTATTTTCAAAAAATCTTCGAAAAATTTATCTTTCTTTTCTTTATTCATATGAACCCTTTATTCATATGAACCAGTTGAGTTTTATTTTTTGCCATTTAATTTAAAAAATAACAAAAATATTTATTTGTCTGGTGCCTTTGAGAAGAATAGAAGCCTACTCGACTTAGTAGGTTACATCAATTCAAGTAAAAAGAGACTGAAGAAAATCGAAGAATTTTATGTCCCTTGATTTGTGTTCAAGTCGTCGAGCACAGCGACGTTAAATGATTGCGCTTTTGGGAGGCAACCCAATATTTTTCCTTTTCTTTATTTTCAATATTTTAGTCTTTATTTCTTGTTTTTTGTTTTTTGCTTTGTTTAGTTTTTTATTTAGTTTCATATTTCTTTTCGTGCAGGACATTAATTTTCAATAAAGCATGACCACCAACTCTCTCAACGTCAAAAACTATCGTGTTCAAGAAGTTTGCAAATCCCAGGTGTTTTCTTTCCTTATCTTTGTATTTTTTTTGTGAACATTCTGTTTAACCTGTTATACATTGGGGAAAATGTATAGTTTAGGTGTGGGGAGGTTTAGATCGAGTTTAGCATGCTTTAACTCATACATGTTGATTTTTGTTTTGAAACTTTGATTCTTTGTTAATATCCTTTAATGTCTGGTAAGTTAGGAATGCATTTTTAGTTGAAATTAAGACATGAAAAAGATGAGCATGATTAGAGTTTTCCTTAAATTTATATGATGGTGTCTCATTGATTTATTGATTGAAAATGTGCAAGACATAATGCAAATAACCAATTCCAGTGAGCTTTGAGCCTATGAGCAACTCATTATATTTTGCTCGATTTATTTCTTGTTGAGTGATCAAATTTAGTGTGTTATTCAAGAACTTGCTTGTGAGCATTTTGAGGCTATATATTTTTTGTATTGATGCTTTAATATGATAAGGGCAATTAGGATTAACCACTTTTTGGCTTTTAAAATTCCTACCTTTGAATTTTTCCATTAGCTATCCACTTTGAGCCTATTTTCCATTTTTCTTTATTATAGCACATCATGTTTTAGCCTCAACCGTTGCACCTATGTCGAGATAAGAGGAAAATATTGCATGGTAGGTAATGGTTGAAAAGAGAAAAAATATGGTGGAAAGTGAAAAAAAAAAATAGAAAAAAAGGCCTTGAAAAAAAAATTAGTTGTTCAAAGAAAAAAATATATACAAATTTTGGAGAAAAGTTTGCCAAAAAATTGGAGTTATTATGGTTTCTCTAAGGTTCTTAGTACAAGAAATGAAGTGTGGGAATGCACTTATGTCTTTGGTAGTGTGTTTTGTGCTTTCTTATGTAGCATTGCTATCATACAAGATTAACTCTTAGTCTTGATTATGAATACCTAAATTCTTTCTTATATCCTACCCTTACCTAAGCCAAATTACAACTTTTATGAAGTCCCTTTGATTTTTGCATTCCAATCATTTATTGTGGTGGAGATTTGATTCATTTGCAAGTCTATGATAATAGCATACTATGTTTTGATTTTGAGAGTAAATATATCCTTTAACACCTTGAGAGTATTGAGTGAAACCATGTGAGGGTGTTAAGTCTTGTTGCATTTGATTTTGATGAATTGATGAGATGCTTGTGTTTTTATACAAAATGTATACTATGAATGCTCATTCTTTAGATTGTGATGGAATTCAACTTTGACGTGTGATTAATTTTATTGATAGTCTTTGATATTAAGATAGATGAAAAGGGATTAGGAAGAAAAATTAATATGTGAAGTTAAGCCATACTTGAGGACAAGCATGAATTAAGTGTGGGGGAATTTGATAAATCTAAAATAATGATATTTATTGTGTCAATCTTTCATATAATTTAATTGATTATTGTACTTAATTATAGAAAATATGATTTATTTGATTTGCTATATATTTAATGAAAATACTTTAAAACGTATTTTTTTACTTTGATTTTCTAAATGATAAAAAGAAATTAATTGAAAAAGGAAAATCAAAAGAAATGTGAAAAAGGAAAAATGCAAATTGAATGAGAAAAGGAAACTTATAATATTTTTAACCTATTATTATTAATATATATATTTGTGTGTGTGTTTAGAGCAACAAAGAATTTTGAACATTTTCTTCTCAATTGTGATATCGGTGGTGTTTAGTTTGCTTTTCTTCTTTTTTTTTTTTTTGGTTCCTTTAATTATTTTTAGCTAAGTTTTTATTTCTAATTCAAGAGTAGTTTCAATTCAATTGTAGTTTTGTGAGACTTTGGACCCAATAGATATTTTATTTTAATTCAAAGACTATTTGTTTCTTGTTTTAATTCTTGTTACCAAATTGAACTGACGCCTTAGTTTGTTACCAATTGATCCATGCTATATATGATTTTGTGATAAGTTATTATTTCGAATGATTGTAAATTGTAGCAAGGGGTTGGCTCATGTGTGTGTGATTGTGGCTTTTTCAAATTACATAACTTGCATGATAGGTCCTAGGGAAACAAATAAACAAAATTAATTAATCTGTAGTCGTATCGGTTAAATGATTTTGGTTTAGTCGTTCTCATAAATTTTAATGCTATTATTTAATTGATATGGAACGCTATCGTGCCCAATTAATTAAATAGTAAGGTTTGAGTTTGATGCTAGATCAGGGTCAATAAAATATGAGAACAATTAATTGTGGTTTTTCCAAGTATGTAGACTAATTCTTTGAATTCAAGAAATTTAAATTAATTGTGTTAGCCTATGATCAAGATTACAATTGGATTAAACTAAATCCTTGAATTGGAAGTACTTATTAAATTAATTATTTAATTTATTTTTATTGTTTTACTAAGGGTTTCATTCAAATACCCAAACCCCCCTTTTATTTGTTTTTAAATATTGAGAAATTAATTCATAGCTCCCTAGAGATTCGACCTGGTTCCACTATTTCTAAAAGTTAAAATAAGTAAATCAGTATTAATTTTGGTGGGCTTCGACAACCCGGTCAAATAATTAAAAATTAAGAGTCGTAGTAAAAAACTCTTTTGGATGTGATTTTTTTATAGAAGAGTCAGAGACATTTATTTGTTTGGATTTGAATCTAAAATGAGTAGTAAAAAAAATAATTATTAGAAATGAGAGATTAAAAATGAGTTATTTTGAGAAGTTAGAAATGAATGATTAGAAATGAGTGGTTAGAAATGAGGAGTTATTTTGAATAGTTATAAATGAATGATTATAAATATGTGGTTAGAAAGGAGGAATTATTTTGAATATTTATAAAAACTCGTTTGGATGTAATTTTTGAAGAAGAAGTTAATAAATCCTCTATCTAAATCCTCCTTAAATATGGAAAACAAACACTCCCAAGAAATTTGTTTAGCGGCCAATAAGAGTAAAACTCTAACGACATCTTGTACAACATAATAACTATGAGATTATACGTTTGAATCTTCCTTTAATCAAGAAAAAAAAAGAATTTGTTTATTGTAGAAAAAAATTAACTTTAATCTTTCTTTCGAACAACTTTTTTCGATGTTTAACATACAATCTCAACCACTTTTTTAAATAACTTTTTCCAAAGAAAGTTTTTTTTAAAAAAATATATCACTTCTCTAAACAACTTTTTTCTCAAACGAAGTTTTGTTGTAACTCTTCCTTCAAACAATATTTTCCAGCCAAAGTTTTAAGAGAAATATTTATATCATGCTCGGGTATGATATATAAAATAATGCCTACCTATGTAGTCCAATACGAGCCACAATCTATTTTTATTTATTTGATTTTTTTTATCTTTTGAATTTAAAATCAAATAAATTGTGGCTCATATTGAGCCACATAGATGGACATTATTTTATATATAATGTCAGGGCATGATGTAAATATTCCTCAAGTTTTAAATATACAATCTATATATTCTCTAAACAACATTTCATAAACAAAGTTTTCTATCACTATTCTTCTAAACAACTTATTTAAAACAAAGTTTTTCTACAATGTCTTACCACTTCTTCAAAACAAACAAAGTTTTCGTGCAACTCTAACTTCAAATTATATTTTGCCTAACAAAGTTTTAAATATACAATCTTTTTCTAAACAACCTTTCTTAAACAAAGTTTTCTATAACCCATTCTTCTAAATAACTTTTTCCAAACAAATTTTTTTTACGATATATCACCTCCCAAACAACCTTTTTTTTTCAAACAAAATTTTCATAAAACTCCTACTTCAAACGATACTTTTCAAACAAAGTTTTAAACATACAAATCTCTTCTCTAAACAATAATTTATAAACAAAGTTTTCCACAAACTACTCGCATAAACAACTTTTTTTAAATAAAATTTTCCTGCAACGTCTTGCTTCTCTTCTAAATAATTTTTTTTTTCTTAAACAAAATTTTTCAATAACTACTCTTCTAATTAAACTCTATTTACAAACCATTTCATTATTTCCTCTCTTCTTCTCCCATCAAAACATGACTTAAGAGGATTGAGAATGTAAAAGTTAAATCAATAGATTAGAAGAGTTAAATTGAAGTTTAAGCAAAAAAAAAAAGTGTTGCATATAGTACATTGATTTCAATAGTGTACGTCACATGGATGAATTTATATTGTCGTACAAGTTCCTTTGGGTATATATTCTTATGTTTTATTTATTTTTTCTTTTTTTTTTGAATAATTTATATATTCTTATCTAGTTACACTTTTCGGAGAGTGTTGTGACCATGCTAAGTTCAACTTTGATCAATTAAAAAAAGTGTATTGATCACTGTCGAAACTGTCTAAAATAATTAACTAACAATCTGATTAGTTTGCACACTCAACACACAATGCTACAAATTCAACAGATTATATGCAAGCATACACAGTCAATCGCAGCCAAGTGATAAGATAAAGTCATTCTCCACAGGGACTGGTTTAAACTCTAAATAAGCGTTAACTGAAAAGTCATGAACAAAAAAGTAAAGGAAATATTGGTAAGTGATTATACTAATTCTACTAAGAACTAAAATTGCGAAATGTGAAAATGCGACGACAATGCTGTGAACAGTGGCGACAGAAACATAACGCATGCAATGCTGTTAACATTTAGGTTCACTGTTTAAATGCTAAAATAAGGATGCTGGAAACACGAAAGAATAATCCAAATGAGATAATAGGCTCGAGTCTTTTGAGTGCAATTAACATGCAACGAGGGTAAGCTTATGGTGAGAAGTGAACTCCACACAACATGTAATAAAATGCTCTTTTCCAAGATGTATTCATCTTCTCCAAATACGAGCTTCCGCATTTATATTCGAAGCTAAAGACAATGAAATGTGCACTAGTGAGGTGACTATTCATAGCCTCCCTCTTTAACATGCAAGAGTTCTTAACATGAAACTAATGGTCATAAGTAGTAAGTATCCAATCCCCCTCTCTTCTGAGATGAAGTGAAAATCAAACATGAATGACTGATCAGTCGAAACATGTTATTAATTAAAATGCCTACTATGACTTAGTTCAACATCCCCCACTTTCATTTTTGGTTTTCTGTTTTTACTTTTTTGAAAACATGTTTGTTTGATAACCAATTTTTGTTTTTGTTTTTAGAATTTTTAAAACTTTTTAAAAATATTAAAGAAATTCTAAAAACTAAAAAAAGTAGCTTTTAAAAATAGGCTTTTGTTTTCGTTTTTAAAAAAATAGGAAAAAATGAAGAATAAATAGTAAAAAACTAAAAAAAAAAGAAGTGATGTTTGAAAACAAAAAACAATCATCAAACATGTTTTTTGGTTTTTAATTTTTAAAAACATAAAACTAAAACCAGTTATCAAACACATTGTTTTTTTAAAAAAAAAAACCAAAAACCAAAGACTAAAAATAAAAAACTAAAAATAAAAAACGAAATAATTATCAAACGCTACCTTACCTTTTTCTATAAGAACTATTCAACCAAGAAGATAAAAAGTGAATCTAAATCTAACATTTCAGTCTCTTTTGGATTCACTAATATTCTTGGATCAAATAGCAAATTTTTTTATAAGAAAAATTTATTAGACCATAATACCAATTTAAGTTTTATGAATTCTAATATTATTTAACCATATTAAATAGTACTATAAAGTTCTATCTCAAAACCAATTAATAAGAGAGAAATAACTTATCTATCGGAAGATTCTTCGCCTCAATCATGTGAGATCTTCAATTTATGAATAAAATTTTTCTTACCTGGCTAATTATTAGGAAAATGTAATGAAAAAAAAAAAAAAGTGACCTAGTGGTAGGATTAGTCAATTTCATATATGGTGGGGGCAAAATAAAGATACTAACTTTAATAATTTAAACGTGAATTTGATTGGATTGAAGAAAGACTTATAAATTAATAGGTTTGGTTGGTGGTTGGCTCATCGGGCATCAAAGTTTCGTCCTCAAAGATAATGAAAATCCAGCCAATTAGACATATTTGGCGAGTGGCCTAAACCCCAATCTTATTCTAATTCCATTATTAACATTATTAATAATATTTCTCAAAATGTGACTGAACTCACCAATATTATTAACATTATTAATAATATTTCTTTTTGTAAAGCTTCATCCACCCCTTCACTTGTATTATTTATCTTTAAGGATTGCAACTTGTATCTCCCTCGTTAATTGCTTCTATGGTGATTGAAAAGCGTTTTCACTCCGATTTCACTTGTTGTGTTTGAATATTCTCGTCGTTTGTCTTAGAAAAATGTTTTGTTTTGTTTTGTTTTTTTTTTTTTTGAGATTGCAAACAAACACTGATCACATGAAAGAATCCAATAAATTTCTCTAGTTTTACCTCCAAATTTTCTCATCAATCATTTTCCTAGGTAGGGCTAACATGTCGTAATAAAGAACATTAAAGAATTGAAAAGACTCCTTTTTTCCTAGTTGTAAATTTCCCTTTGTCCTTACGATAGAACAAAATAAAAACGTATTCAAGCTATTTTTTAGGGTTTTCTTCCATTTTCATTAGAGATGTCTACAGAATGGGGTCAGAGAAACCACCAAAATTCATCCTCAACCTTGCAAATATCTCTGTTTTTTTTTCTTCGGGATCGGTTCCGGAGATTTTTTCAATTTGTTTATTTTTTCTTTTTCCATATTTTTTCTTTTTTTTTTGGACAATCATTTCAAATGATTAAATTTTCTTATAAAATATCTATAATTTTGATTATTAAGAAAAATATTCGCATGCATAAGTAATTTTACCACAAATATATTTTTATTTAAAAATTAAAGAGATAAAATAAAGAAAAAGTATTATTAAAAAAAAAGTAAGCGGGACAGGATCAGGGAAATCCGATCCCGTTTCTCGCCTAATTGGGGGTTGGAAAATGGACATCCCTACTTTCTTACACAATAATTTGCCACGCATACCTAAAAACTATTTCTAGGGTGTATATAGTTTGGTTGGACGTTAGGTTATGAGACTTTTTTTTGGAAGAATTCAAATTTTTAGGGCTGTTAAATATCTTTCATCGCGTTCAATCATATGTATTAAAACAACTCAATCTAATCCAACTTTATATTTTTGGATTGGATTTTTCTCTCCTATTTGATCCTCTAAAAAAAACAAAAAACTCAATTTGTACCCGTAAATATATAAACAAATTAAATCAATAAAAGATTCATGATATTATATTTGAACATATCTTAACTATCTTATTACTACATTTTTTTTTTTTTTTTTTTGGAAATTCTTATTACTACATGTTTATTACTTATCTTATTAATTATTTTTTCACACTAATATATATAACTCTAAATTTGATTGGGTTGGATTGAATGAGCTAAAAATCGATCTAACCTTAGAACCGATCTAACCCAACAAAATATAGAAAGTCATAATCAACTTCATTCACATAAATTTATAGCCCAACTCTTACAATTTGAATTAGGTAATTCCAATTGTTTAGATTGTCCGTTCTTTTGTATATCCCATCCTATTTTCAAAGAATATAAATATAAAGAATATATATCATTTTCATTATTCCTCCGTAAGGAAATAAAAAACTTTGAGTTCGAAACAAACTTTTTTATTTTGTCCATTAATATTAGGTTAATTTATTTTAGCTTCTCTCCATTTAATTACTGTCTTTATTTTGTTAATTATTGTTAGGTTAACTTATTTGAGGAAATAGTATTTGGGATACTGTTACTTCAAAAAAAAAAATAATAATAAATAAAGTTAATAAGTATTATCACATACTCACTTTCTTATAATAATGATATTAATGAGTATTTATAATATATAATACTAGTATTAATTAATATTTATAATACAACATTAAAATTTATTAATAATTATGAATGTAAATATTTTTTAATTTATCTACATTTATAATTGCTATGTGAGAAGATTCCATACTGTATAATTTCCCAAAGGGGCGTTTGGGCTCCATCCCGACACTTCTTAATCAACGTTTAAGGGAAAAAAAAACAACCCTCGACTATAACCCTAAATCTTGCACATTGTGATCATCGTTTATCATATCCTCTTCGATAACCATATGAATAACCTATCGTTTAAGTTTTCCTAGCCGTTGTTTACTCTCACTTTTTCCCTACGTATCCTGTCAATACTCATAGCACAATCTTTGGTTGTGACACTTGAAGTTAGGAGAGATACATGATTGAATCGTGACTACATCTGAATGAGAGAATTCTAGAGAAAAAAAAAAAAAAAAACTTAAATCATATAGTAAATTTTAGTATCTCATATACAACTATAACAGTTTTTTATTAAAATATTTAACTTAAATGAAACATATCAGTTTCACTTGATTAGAATCTATCAATTTTGTCTAAACTAATTAAAAACAACTTTTGTTATATTTGATTTTTCTTTTAAAATTTTAAACATATTTAGATTATTTTTGGTTCTAAATTAACGAGAGGTGGAAGATTAGAACTCGTGATCTTTTGGACATTGGGTATACTAATGCCGCTACTATTACTATTACTATTATTATTATTTTACTCATTAAAATCTTCTCTTAAAGATTTGAAATATTTAATTATTGTAAAATGAAGGACAATAGTACCGATGTGAATTCATACAAACCGTAACGTGACGGTGATGTTCGTTCAAGCAAGTGATGTCAAAGGCCATCTGTGATTGGTTGGGCCCTACTCAATCTTATCACGTGTCAGGCTCTGGTTGGGTTGTCACATTCTCTCTGTGCCTGTACCGGTGCAGGTACAAAATATTTTCCTTCTGATTCATTTTAATATTAGTTATCACAAAACAAATTATTTCTTCATTTTTCTCTTGCTGTATGAATCTTTCTTTTTTTTTTTTTTTTTTTTTTTTTTTTGAGAATCTCAATATTATATTATATTATATATATATATGTGTGTGTGTGTGTGTGTATGATTAATAAAAGATGAAATATATTGAACTAAACTATATGAGGAAGAGCAAATCTACAAGTTTAGTCCTACTACCTTTTGTTTGTAATATTTATGGAAGATTTAAAATGAATATTTATTAATTACTCTTAAAAAATTACATTCAAACAAATTTTTGTAAATATTCAAAATAACTCATCAATTTTACTACTTAAAATAAATTTTCATTTCTAACCACTCATTTATGATTACTAAAAATAAATCTTCAATACTAACTACTCATTTTTAATAATTCATTCTTAATTTTTCAAAATAACTCATTTTTAATCAATTTTTTAACTATTCATTACATCTAAAAAAATAATTGTCTCTAACTCTTCTGCAAAAATATCATGTCCAAACAATTTTTTTTTTGCTATTTATCTAAATTTTTAATTATTCAAAATAATTCATAATCCAAAACCACATTTAAAGCACGTGAGGTTTACACCAATATTTTAATTAAAAAATGTATTGATTGATTTATTTTTATTTTTTTATAATAGAGGATTTTTCATAACAAAAAAAAGAGTAATACTTGGGTTCTTACTCGTAAGGACCCAAGCCCTTCTTACTCATAATAATAATCACAAATTTAAACTCTCTTCACCTACCTTTTCCCAAACCCAAGAGAAAAAAAGAAAAATATGTAATCATCAATATATGTAAGGAGCCCTTCTTACCCATAGTAAGGACCGAAGTATGGCTAAAAAAAAAATTAATGAATAACAATTTTTTAGAATAAACTAGTCCATAGTACATACCAAGATATCTTGTCGGACTTAATTAAAAAAAAAAAAAAAAAAAAAACTTGATAACATTATTAACAAACTTTAATTAAAATCATATTTTAATCAAAGATCAGTAAATTCAAATATTTCCACTTGAATTTAAATAAAAAAACCAATAATTTATTCACAAAAAATATTAAATCATTAAATAATCCTAATCAATGTTAAGAAGATTAATAACTTAAGGATATTAGTGTTATATACATGCCAGAGCTACTCATCAATGAGAATTATTCTCCAATTATAGTTTCTTTTAGAGTCCCCCAATTATACTTGAATTTACAAAAAAAATAATAAATAATAAATAAATAAATAATCTACAAATTCAAAATTCAAAATTCAATTTGTTATTAAAATGGTCAATTTCCACTATTGATATTCCAATTTCCGAATCCAAAGAGGGAAGAACCAACCATTGAATTCAAAATCAATAGAATCTGAAACTTCCATTAATGGATATAAAAAAACAAGCATCTTCTTCTTCGATCATAATCAAACCCAGTCAAACACAGAGTTTGAATTTTTTTTAAAAAAATTAATCATCGCCCTCATTTTAATTTTCCCTGCTTCGAGTTCTCCGTTTTTCTTGGAGAAGAAACAAATGGCCATGGTTTTGCCAACGAATTCGCCCATTTCTTTTTAAAAAAGGGCAAAATTCCCATTTTATGCGAATGTTCCAGATCCCTTCTTCTTCGTTGATTTTACACTTTTTTCACGGTTTTTTGAAAAACCCCTTTTTATTTGCAGGTACTTCTCTGCCATGGAAATTACCATTTCTGGTTCTTTAGTTTCGCAGTGTCCTTTTTCGTCTTTATTTCTTCGTTTTTCCACTTCTCAGCGGCGTTCGAGGAGCTTTTTGAAGACTCCAGATGTAGTTTCTATTGTTTTTCTTGTTTTGTTATGTTTGATTTCTTTTGCTGGTTTTGTTTGATTTGTTTTTGGCGTTTTTTGTTGCAGATCTTTGAGTTTAAGTTGAAATCGAGGAAAATGGAGAACACCCTTTTGAAATTATCGGCTAATGCTGAGTAAGTTGGCTTGTTTATTGGGTGTCTGCTGGTTTTTTTTTTTTTGTGATCGGTTCTCTGATTTGCATTGTTGTTTTGAGTAATTTGCTGTTTGTCCTGCTATTTTAGCTTTTGTTCTTGCTATTCTGGGTGAAGTTGGCATTAGAACTATGAATGTTAGCTTGCATCATGGGTTTGACTGGCTGTTAAGATTTGAGGAATTGCCTCTTGAACTTATGAAATTGTTTCAGTTAAGTTTATGCATCGTTACTCTGCTAGTCAGGCGGTTTATGAGTGAATTGCTAAAGGAAATTGAAGTTGGAGTGATGAGATAACGCCTTAACTCTGTGCTATATGTCGTGTTTTTTTATTCATGAATTGTAAAAAGGCAATCAAGAATTGAAGAACGCGGGGCAAAAAGAGAGAGAGATTTATGTGTTTCACTAATGTTGGGTTAGCTGCATCTACTAATAGAGGAAAGAAACAGTTCTATTTTGGAAATCGTGAAGAATACAATAATGCTAGGTAAAGGGGATAAGAGTTTTAAGAGAGTTTATGTAGCGCACTTTTGTAATAGAATTATAAGGACAACATTAGTATTCGTAGTTCCAGCCCCTACTGATCTTCGGCTACTGCTCATGTGTTCATTTGTACTTTTGTAATAAATGCGACGGATGTCGTAAAGTCTGGTAACTGTCCGTTTAAAGTCTCTAATTCATATTATTTAGTAATTTTTTTTGCCATGTGGATAAGGAGCTAAGCTTTCATTAAGAAAAAGTTTTTTAGGTGGTTCAAATAAAGAACTTTCATATTCCATGTTTGTGCAACTTTTCAGCTAGATGCAGAGAGAAGCATATCACTTGCTCTATGTTACTATCACCAACTAAATCATGTATTGAAATTCATTGCTTTTGCCTAAGAGATGCATCTTAATGTCTTTTTCCACACATACAGCTGCTGCCCTGGACTGAGTCAGGAAGTAAATAACAATATGAATGTTGTGATAGAAACCGAAAAGCGGGATGACGTATTTGAAGAGATCAAACATCGATTTCTAAGCTTTAAAAGGAATACATATATGTAAGCAGCGAACTACTCTTCTATTGATGTTACTGAACTTCAAAAGAAAATAATTTTCTTCCATTTGTCAGGAAAAACTTGGAACATTTTCAACGTCTTTCTGATGCTCAATCTCCAAAGGTGAGTATTCATCTTTCAACTTCAAGATGTGTTCATTGTGGCTACATCATGTTTTACAAAAATGGCTATTTAAAATGGATTGCTCTTCGCTAGAGAGACGATCGTGTGATCAACTGACATTTTGAAGACAGTTTTTGGTGATTTCTTGTGCAGATTCTAGAGTTTGTCCCTCAAACGTTTTGGGTTTCCAACCTGGAGAAGCATTTCTAGTTCGCAATATAGCAAATTTGGTTATACCCTTTGAGGCATGTAGTTTATTGGTTTGAATTTATCAATTTATATTGTTGTGGCTGTTTGTTGGGTTACTCGGTTGGAAAAAATAAAAGAACTTTTTAGTTTTTATGACCCAGTTGAAGATATATCTTTGAACTGTGCTATTGTTGTACTATTTTCTTAGTCAAATCTATAAAATATATTACTATTTTTACTAATGTTATTCTGGACTATTTTTTAAGAACATTTTTTATACAAAGAAACAAAAAGAAGTTATTGTCAACAGATTTAGTTTTTGGATGGCATAAAGCAAAAAGAGTAGTAATCTAGCATCCATAGTTTTTCATGTATATTTACCTTATGAGATGCAAGTTTTTTCATGTATATTTTCACTCTTGTTACTTTTACAGAAAGGACCCACAGAAACACAAGCTGCGTTGCAGTTTTCTGTTAACACGCTCGAAGTGAGTTTTCATTCATAAGTCATCGTAATTCGTGTTTGTTGGTTACTGTGCAATGCGTTGTATTGTAGGTTACAACTAATCATGTCTTAATCTTGAAAATGCCGTTTATCTGTGACAGGTTGAAAACATTTTTGTCATTGGCCATAGTTGTTGCGGGGGGATTCGCGCACTTATGAGTATGCAAGATGAAAAACCGAGGTTCAATCAATGATAACACCGATGCTTTTTTATTTTTTTGCAAATACTGTATATGATTCTTGGTAGTTTAACTTTTTGAAATTGTGAGTGCAGCTGTTTCATCACAAATTGGGTTATTAATGGGAAGAGTGCAAAAATAAGGACAAAGACTGCTGCTTCGAACCTCGACTTTGACCAGCAATGCAGCCACTGTGAGAAGGTTGTGTAGCCTTTTTTTGCATTTCCGGTCATATTTTCGTCTTTCAATTTATGCCCCCTTTGGCATTTGTCCTCTGTTTCTTGCTCATGCCATTTGTCAGCAGCGGTCGATATAATTCGTTTGTTAAATCCATTCTGATCACATAATACTGCTGTGATTCAAACTCAAAGCTTCTTGTGCATCTTTGCAGGAATCGCTCAACAATTCGCTGCTCAACTTGCTGACATACCCTTGGATCGAAGAAAAGGTGAAGAAAGGAAGTCTCTCCATTCATGGTGGCTACTACGACTTCGTCAACGGTACGTTCGAGAAATGGACTCTTGATTATGAAGCGAGCAGCTTTGAAGAGGACACTCGCGGACTAGCTGTAAAAAATCGAGAATTTTGGTCTTAGCTCTTAAAAGTATGCCTTTCTCTTTCCCTTTATAATGTTCCTTACGATTTCATTTTCATGTATAAGTTTCAAGCGTTGTAATGAATAGACATGGAAGAATAATTTGCCTATGTTAAGATTGAGTTTGAGAATATGGGCTGCTTCTTTTGTGCTTGTTCACAACTTTCTTTTGATACTTTTCACACTAATTATATTTTGTCTTCAAAGATTAGATTGAGGCATTGGAAGTGAACATAGACATTACTATGCCGATACTTATACTTACAGGACTAATTCATAATGCAGATAATTTTAGGCGAAATAAATCGAGGACGACTGGGCTATGCTATCGAACATTGAACCTTTGAGGATGCTAAAAAACTTTGCACTTGGCACTTAGCGAAGCAAAATCATGTCTTTGTATGTATTATTGTGAAGATTGTTATTTCCTCTAGCCAAACAGTTTAAATGATTTGAAATCGATAGCACGTTGCGGCTGATGAAACATCAATCTAATGTCCTTTTGAGTTCGATTAGTTTTTATAAATAGAGTTGTTCCCTAGGAGCAGCGCACTGGTTTAGCACCTAAGCTTTGGGGGTGTGCTTTCCACAAGTTCAAGATGGCTGTGGAGATTAATTTCTCAGGTGATTCTCAATTTCGCTTTCAATTCTACGATGTATTTCGATGCTACAGTCTTGGGATGGGCTATTGGTGGAGATTTAGAGGAACAAAGTTCCAAGTTCCCGCGCCTTAAAAAAAGTGTTTATAAACAGAGCAACTACAACCTTTCATATTCGGTACTTATTGAAAGTGTAGAATTGAAATGAAAGAGGTTGTTCGGATGATTTGATCTCACTTCTCAAATATACTAAGTAGGAAAATATTTTATATATATATATATATATATATGAAACAATACAATCCAAAAACAAGCTCCCAACAATAACACAAGAATCCCCATCGAAAGAAAACATACTCAAACATAATAGAAAGGACAACTATTCTATACCAACTCAAGGGGTAGAAGTTGCAGGTGGAGGAGAGAAAAATGGGAGCGACGGAAGTGTAGTCGGGAAGGACGGTATGTTAGGAAGCGAAGTTGTCGGTAGAGGAGGCAACGCTGTTTTGGTCAGGATGTTTGTCGGTAAGCTTGGAAGTGGAGGAAGTGTAAGCTTAGGGAGGGAAGGTTGAGCAATTGCCAATGGTGGTAGAGGCGGTAGCACATTTAGCTTAGGTAGCGATGGAATCGGTGGCAAATTTGGAATTGATGGCAGAGCGGTTTGCAGAAGATGGCGTGTAATTCGACCAGCATGGACACTCGAAAATGCCATAGCAACCAAGAAGGCTAGGATCACGAAATTGGAAGAAGTCATGTCTATGAAGGGAATTAGGAAGCTTTTGAGTGATTAGAGATATTGGAGAATTGAAGAGTTGGTTTTGGTTTATAAATATAGGTTGAGAACTTGGAGTTTAGTGGCTCAATTAGGTCCGTGAATCTGACCACCAATTTTCATGTTGTCAAGTTAAAACCATGATGAACTAGAAATTTGATCACCAAACAGAGATTCAAATGAAAAGAGTTGGAATTTCGTAATCAGACAAATGGAAAGTTATCAACCAGATTGCAGCACACCAAGAAACAGGTGACCAAACCAATATATAAATATTATAATAATATATATGAAAATTTTAGTTTGTAATTCTCTGCTCAACTTTTTGTTTTTTGGAGGTAGGAATATGTGACAGAGTTTGAAAACTGAATAAAATATGTGTAATCCATTACTTTTATTATTTTGTTTGCTAAAGCTATTTTTTGCAATCGAAAAATTAGTGTGAATTTAACTTGAAATGGGAGGCAAAGCTAGAAAAAATAGTATTAAAAATTTATAAAATCAATCTTTTTTAAAAATAAATTTAAAATGGGGAGGAGGACCATAAACCCTACATAAAGTGGTGAGTATTACTGCTCCATTTAAGAAAATAGTGTGGTCGTGTAGTTGAATTAAATTACAACCAATCAACCAAGTTAATATGCTACCGATCCTTTGGATGAAAGTTCCATATTGTTTTGAAATTTTGTCACTGTTCATTGTAAATATGTATTATTTTGTGGAAATATGTAAAATATATACCTACAGGCCTGACTTTATAAGTGTTCAAGAAAGGATTTCTAAAGCCCCCTTTGTATAGTTTGATAAGGATCTCATATATTTAATTTTTAATTCACAATTTCCTTATCATAGTTTCCCTCCTTAATAGAAACATTTGAATTCTTAATCAAATTTATTAAAAAAATGTTGACTTGAATTATAAAAATGGCTTAAGTGATAGTTGTGTTTATAAGTTTTATTATTTTTGTTAAAAAAAATAAGGAAAATTGCACAAATCACCCTTAAACTACAGTGTTTGTAACAATTACACCCTTGAACTTTTATTTTGATCAATTACATCCCCTCAAATTTGATAAGTGTTGCAATGAACCCCTTATATCCAATTTCAAGTAAGAAAAGAAAGGACAAAATTGTCATTTAGAAAATATTTTTGTCTTCCTCTCCTCTACCTTTGTCTTCTTTCTCAACCTCCATTTCTCAACCTCATCCTTCTCAAATTGATTTGGATGAATATTAACCCAACAAACATCTAATAAAGACATAATCAATTTGATGTGTTACAAAGAGTAATGGAACAAGAGAATCAATCTATGCCATGAAATTTGCAGATGAAAACTTCAAGATTGAGCACACCTCACTGGATATTTTATAAATCTATGACGTAGACTGATTCTTTTGTTCCATTACTCTCTGTAGTTTTCATCTTCTATCAATCTAATTTTTGGTGATTTTTTTTTTTTTTTTCCAAAAGTTGCATACCGTGGACTTTCTAGTTATTTTTTTTATTCAATAATATTTAAGGTTGGGGGATTCAAAAATGTAATCTCATGGTTACTCGGTTGTACATAATAATACTCAGCTGTCTAATTTTCGGTTTACTGGTTACTTCTACCCTCATAAAGTTTTATTATATACTCTATGAAAAAAATCCCAATTAGAAGAAAAATCCAAATTATATTATTCAAAACGTAGAAGAAGAGCACACAATTCAACAGAAACAAACTCCCAATATTATAAATAACAAGAAACGACAGAATGATATAAAAACCATAGATAAAAACAATCACACACTCTGAAAATGAATGAGAGAGCAACAAAGGGGCTAGCTATATACTCCTCCATCAAGGTGAAGAGGGGCTGGCTGGGGGCGGAGTGACGAAAGGGATCGACGGAAGGTTCGGAAGCAAAGTTGTCGGGAGCGGAGGCAGCGCCATTCCGGTCGGGATGTTACCGGGGAGGCTTGGAAGTGGAGGTAAATTAGGGAGAGATGGTTGAGTAGTTGGCAATGTTGGTTGTGGGAGGTTTGGGATAGAGGGAATTCCCGACCCTAATGTCGGGTTCGGGATCGTTGGCAACGACGGTAGAGGTGGCAGCGCAGTTGGATTAGGCAGTGAGGGCAACCCGGGCAATGTAGGCGGAGTGGTTTGTAAGAGATGACGAGCGGCTTGACCAGTGTCGATGGCCGAAAACACCAAACTAGCCATGAAAGCTATGATGAAATACTTGGAAGATGCCATTTTTTTTTAAAATTTTGTGATGAGGATTAATTTTTGAAGCTTGTTTTATGATTTAGGATACGATGAAACTAAGGGTTTGGGCATTTGATTTATATTGCTTTGGAAATAAAGAGGTTGGTGAGTTTGGCCACCATTTTCTTTGTTGAGAAAAACATTGTCATATCAGTTCACCAAACACAGTTTATTTATTATTTTAATAAGTGTTTGTTCTAAATATTCTTGAAGGATTTGATGACATATTTTTCAACAAGGGGAGAAGCATCTTGCAGGGTCAGCTACCACTTTGGAAAATATTTTTGTTCGCTTAATTATAATAAAAAAAATTAATAAAAATTATCTTATCCCTAGTCTAAAAAAGAGAACATTTTACCTCTTGTATTATATTTGCAGCAAAATTTTTAAAATAATTCATATATAGCACATTAATTTCTATCATTCAACTAGTGATAGAATTCAATTTGGATTTCTATCACTGATAGAAAACTCAAGCAGTGATAGAAATAAGTCTATCATTGATTGAATTCTATCACTAATAGAACTCAATCAGTGATAGAATTCAATTTGAATTTTCTGCTACAATGAATTAATTTTGATTTTGTGTTATAGATGGAAAAACTTTGTCCTTTTTGTTATACATATGCAAAATCCCCTTTAAAAAATATTACTACTTTATTTTAAAAAAAAACAATATTGCTCTTAACCTTTAAAGAAATAATATTACTCTTAACCTTTAAAAAAATATTTCAAAACTACAATTGAAGTAGAAAAGTCAGTAAAGTTGTTGGACGAAAAACCTAATTTTGTTGTTCTAAACTTAATTCAAATTAAGTAGTAATCAAATAGTATCATGTACCAAATAGTAACC
>JBBMKA010000022.1:16701975-16718046 GCA_037833695.1 Sechiopsis laciniata
TATATATATAGCAGATTACTACCTGTCTAGATTTTCTGGGTTGTCACAAAAACTGACTTGAAGTACTGTAGTTCGCTATATTACTTGCAGCTCAAAGATGCATTTGATAACTTATTCCTTTCTTAGACTTCTTATATTTATTTATATTTTCCTTTGATGACTTGTCTGCTGCATTATTTTATTCAGCTGCGTCTATCATTGCAGGTATTGGAATATTGGGCTGGCCGGGGAATGTTGCAAATCTTGTACGGTTTTATTTTTAGTAACATTTGAAACCTTTTCATTTTTATTTTTCTGACTTGTTCCTATGTGCCGCGTCTCTTTGTGAAAAATCTTGCTTATTAATAAGCTACGTACACCTTGCCAATTTTTTTTAGCTGTGTTGGTTAGATTTCTTTTTGTTAATTCAATGGTTGACCTTTACTTAGGATGTTAGACCGTGACTTGTTTAAATTTGTTCCAAGAGGAGTTTTTGCCCTGCCGTAGAGATGTGGACTTATCATGATTATAAATATCGATTAAATATATAGTTTTTTTTTTCCATATTTCTCAATGATAGCTCGTTTTCTTACCAAAAAATTAAATGCTTGGATTTCTCATATCATGGATATTTAATTTGTTTAAATTGCTACATTTCTATGCAGTGTTGGAGTCATGACAAGAGCTTACCCAGTGTATTCAGTAGAGCAGAGAGACCTTATTCTTCTTCAAGATGCTGCAAGTTTTCTCCTCCTTGCTTGTGGTGTAGTCTATGTTGTATCGGTGAGCCTTGTGAACAACACCTCGTTTCTTAATTTATTCCTGGGGCTTGGGAGAGAGGCTTTGCATGTTTTGGCTCTTTGCTTGTTGTGTGATCTATTTTGTTTTGGTAAACCGAGGGGAAAGCAATATTGTTAATGCTTGAATGAAGATCTTCATGTTTTTCTTTGTTCCTCTACCCATTTATATATACTAGATCTTCATCTTTTTCTTTCTTTGTTTGATTGTTGGGAATACAAACAAAGTGGTGTAGTAATCTCACATTGGTTACATAAGGGGTAGATCATGGGTTTACAAAAGAAGACAAACATCTCCATTGGTATGAGACCTTTTGGGTGAAACCAAAAGTAAAGCCATGAGGACATATGCCCAAAATGGACAATATCATACCAATGTGAAAATCCGGGTAGATTTGTCGTCCCTTAACAAGTGGTATTAGAGCAGTTCTCCTGATTTAGCCATATCGAAAGAACCTCGAGTATGAAACAAAAATTTGTGAGACTCAATATGGGGTATGAAATAGTCACGATAAAAATCCGTGCTTGAAATGCCTTATGTGTGCTTCGGTGGGAGTGCTTCTTAATATGCTCGCCATACCAAAAGCAAAGCCATGAGGACATATGCCCAAAATGGACAATATCATACAAATGTGGAATTCCGGGTAGATTTATTATCCCTTAACAAGTGGTATTAGAGCAGTTCCCCTGATTTAGCCATATCGGAAGAATCTCGAGTATAAAACAAAGATTTGTGAGACTCAATGTGGGGTATGAAATAGTGATAAAAATTCGTGGTTGAGACGCCTTATGTGTGCTTCGGTGGAGTGCTTCTTAATATGCTCGTGATCGAGTATCTGTGAACTCCAGTGTGGGAGTTCTTCTGAAATGGTTGCCCCGACGAGGGGTAGCTGCTGTGCACTCAAACATAAATGGAGTGGATCCATGATTGAGCTTTATGGTTTGCTCAAGTGTAATTTGGAAGGATTCGTGGTTTGAGTAAAGACGTGGTCAAGTGTAATTTGGAAAATGACTATCAGTAAGGGAAGCTTGCATGCCGTACTTTGTTCGATGGGAGGATTGTTGGGAATACAAACAAAGTGGTGTAGTAATCCCACATTGGTTAAATAAGGGGTAGATCTTGGGTTTATAAGGGAAGACAAATATATCCATTGGCATGAGGCCTCTTGGGTGAAATCAAAAGCAAAGCCATGAGAGCTTATGCCCAAAGTGGACAATATCATACCAATGGAGAGATCCGGGTAGGTTTGTCGTCCTATTGAACTTATAGCTAGAGAACACAACTTTTACCCTTGTGTTTCACCTAGTTCAGTACAACAAATAGATGACTTGTTCATGCACTTACCCAACTAGCAAGTTAGCCAAGTTAAAATCACATAACTAGTGGCGCAACTGAGTCATTCACAAAACTTTGTTCTTATTTACACTATAATGGTCTTATAGATAATACTTAGTTGGAGAAAAACATTAAATGCATCAAGAAACAGAGAGTGTATGGTATGCAATAGAGTAAATCAGACTGTTGAAAGTTGACAAATCATTCTAGGGGTTGCTTGGATGAGTGGACTCTCTATGTCTTTAGAGATTCATGATATGAATTTCATTTTTTTGGTTCTCGTGGGCTTGACTCAAAATCTCCACATCCATTATACTTTTTGTAGTTGTGCCTTTCTTCATCCTTAGTATGTCTTTGGCTGCACTAAATTTTATTTTCAGCATGTGTTAGACTAAACTCTATGGGAGCTGCCTTTTGATTCATGAACCTTCTGTGCACCAATGTGCCCAGTAATATATGTTTGTGTTGTGCCATCAGTTAACTAAATTATTATCCCTTTGCAAGAAATGGCCTAATTGTTTCATTCTTATTGAAATATCCTGTCCAATTGATTCTGGTTTTTCCTGCGAATTCAAGGGAATACTGTGCATTGGGTTCCTCAAGCGTGCTCGTGAAGAGAAAGAGACCACAAAGGACAAGGTTGTCAAAGACCTACAGGTAAGCTGTTTTACCGGATAGTTCAATAGCTCATTGGAGAATTTGAAGAGATACTAACATTGTTTTGTTGCCTTTTTTTTTAAAGAAAAACATCAAAGCGTATATACGCCATATAGTTGTTCAGGGATTATATCAAATTTTCCCCTTTTCAGTTTGCAACTTCTCCAATTTCAACCATCATGAAGTGACCTAGTAGTCAAGAGGGTCTAAGAACTAAAAGATGATGAGTTCAATCCATAATGATCATTTACCTAGAAATTAATATCCTACGGATTTTTTTGACATCCAAATGTTATAGGGTCCGGCGGTATGTTCCGTGACAATAGTCGAGATGGGCACAAGCTAACCCAGATAGTTACAAAAAAAAAAAAAAAAAAAGCCGTCCAATTTTGGCCTCTTAAGAATTATGGGAACTAATCCAAGCTTGAATTAGTAATCACTGATCAAAGAGGACCTTGAAACTCTAAGAAGTCATGGATTAAACATATGCTGGCTACCTACCTAGGAAATAATTTCCTACGAGTTCCCTTGATATCTAAATGTTGTAGGGTTGGACGGTATGTTCCATGAAAAAAGTCGAGGTGCACGTAAGCTGGCCTGAACACCCATGGATATCAAAAAAAAAAAAAGAAAAAAAAAGAAAAAAAAAGAAAAAAGAAGATAATTGTGGGAACTGGAGTTGATTAGCATTGGCGATGACATTTATTTTATCTAGTTTATGGCATCAGGCACTCTGTAATCAGAGAGTTAAACTGAAAAACTGAATTTCAGCACAACCAAGGCCTCATTTTGTGAAGATTTTGTTTTCATAGTATCTATTTAAAAAAAAAAATTGAGCTTGTTAATATCCATATTTTTTTTCTTGAATTTAGCTTTGATTTTGAAAGTGAATAGCTTACACCGTGTGTGATAACTATTTGGTTTTTAGTTTTTGAAATTTAAGTCCATTCTTACTTAAATTTAATATAATTTGTTTCACCTTTCCTACAATGTATCCATCTTTGAAATTGTTTCCTATCCAAAAAATACAATGTATCCATCTTTCCTTAGAAAATATGTAAATGCTCTCCAACTTTCAAAAACAAAAACAAGTTTTTGGAAGCTACTTTTTTTTTTTGCTTCCATATTTTGGTTTGGTTTCTATAAATATAGGTGAGATGTAGATATCTAAGTAAGAAAAAACATATGATAATGTAGTTAGATATCTAAGTAAGAAAAAACATATGATAATGTAGTTGTTGTAGGCTTAAATTTCAAAAACTAAAAACAAAAAATCAAATGGTTATCACACGGGGCTCTAAATTTTTGAAAACATATTAACACATTGTTGGCAAGCTGGCTCAGAGTACTGATAGTTTTTTCTTAATATCATAGGGCTCGATTTCTCTGTGTGGTTTAATGAACCTAGAGTTCATAGTTTATTATTCAACCATTGCACACATAATTTGATCTTAAAGAATCCATGAATTTGTTACAGGAATTGGAAAGACAAAAAGAAGAACTTGAACGGTTGCTCCTTTCAGAAACTGTTTGAAACAATTTAAAGACATCCCCATGCGACAGAATACAATTGCGCTGCGCCTGTGTCTCGCTTCACTACAGGGATTGTATGAGCAGTTTTTATGCTTCATTTTTAATTCCACTATAAATGTCCTCTTATACAGTTCTGATCATGTAAATTTTGTCTAACTTGACAAATTATTTCTGTAGTGATCATGTAAACTCTGACTTCTTGACAATTTGTTTCACTAGTTAAAAGAATTTGTTTATTGATACAAAAGTTGGTTATTTGCTCTCTAAATTGATGCTTTGACTTCAGCAATCAACGCTGCTAATTCATATTTTACCACAGTTCCTTTCTTGAACAGTCAATCACAGCAGGATCATACATGTCTCAAGTTGATATTAATGAAGAATGTGCTTCATGATGCTACAAAAGCCAACACATCAAGCAGGTTCCTTTTTTTTTTTTTTTTAATTATTATTATCTGAGGAAGTTACTTTTTTTTTCTTTTTTCTTTTTTTTTTTATTCGTGAATGTTTGAGTCAGTTTATGCACACCTCAACTATTTTCACGGGAAATATCGTCTGACCCTACAATATTTAGATGTCACAGAAATATGTAAGAAATTATTTTTTAGGTAAAGTGACCACCATGAATTGAACTCATAGTCTTTTGAATTTTTAGGACTCTCTCTGACCACTAGATCAATTCATGATAGTTACATTGTTTGCGAGTTTTACTCACGTCGATATAAAAAGAAATCATTCTCGAGTTTTGGGCAAGGATTTCACTGTTATGATTGTGACTTCTTTGGTGGTAGAACATTGAATACACTCTCTTTTCTCTGATAATCTTCTTCTCTCTCAATTGTAGACAGTATTTGTTGCGACACCACTTGCACACAATCTCTCTCTACCACATCGACACGTGAATTATTTTTAATAGTGTTCTCCTAGAGTAACAATACTTTTGAGGATCTGAGATTTATTAGATCATAGGCTACATGGGAAAAATGAGGAGGCCTCGAGATTATAAGCTTACTTTTTTCATTGTTAATTAGTTTGGAGATGGAACCTCATGTTTATTTAATATAGTATCAGAATCCATAAAGTTCAAATGGATATTTAGTTCAATAAAAAAGAAAGAAACTAAGATCATTGTTGAATCCAAAGAAGACACTATCTTAAGGAGGCAAGTTGATGATTCAACATAGGAAAATTGAGGACCCCTTACAACCGTTATATCATCATAATCTACTTTTATCATTGTCAATTGATTTTCAAATGGTTCCATGTTCGAGACTCACCTGTGACATTTATTTGTAGACACCTAATGTCATGTGTCTCTATTCCTTTGATATTCTTTCGGTTCCTGGCCTAGAGATGTGCGTGGTTACTCGGAGTATAGTGAAGCGAAACTCCGATTTCTCAGTTTCAAAAAAAAAAAAAAAAAAAAAAAAAAAATTTTCAAATGATATGTAAGGTTTGTCTTATCAATACTTTGTTTACTCTATGATTTTGCCTTTAGAAATCGTTTCAATATTCGTATACCCACATCAGTTTTAAAAGGATGCTATGTGATTGATAATAAATAAGAGTATCCGTCTCCAAGAGGTGGCACAATAGTTGAAAACTTGAGTTTTGAAGGTGTGCTCTTTTTAAGGTTTCAGGTTCGAAATTCACCCGTGACACCCCAAATATAGTGGAGTGAAACTTTGATTGTCCGGTTTAAAAAATAAATAAATAAGAGTATCCATACTCTCGTTTTACCTGAAATCGGTCATCAAACATCATGAGAGATTTTGGATTGTGCGTTTCATCTCTTTAGTCGTTGGATCAATATGTGTGATTCTTTCCTACAAAAAAAAAAAAAGAAAGAAAAACACATTCACCCAGAAACAATATTATTTATGTATTTATAACTGTTTTGTTTTATAAACATCATTTATATAACTCCGATATTAAACTAATTGGGTTTGGATTAACTTTTTTTTTTTTTTCTTCACATTCTTTCCCTGTGCAAATAAAGGAGTGCATTGGCAGTCAAGTGATTAGTAAAGCTCCCTTGGGGAAGGCTGAGTTTTGCATTGCCAAGTTGCAAAGAAGAGATGCATTCTTTCTGCCTTCAGAGACTGCATATACAAACATATATTTGTCATTTTTTTTGTAACTAATCACTTAATTAATTGATAGTACATTGCTTTAACCAATTGAATAATGATCACGTTGACAAAGTTTAATATTTGTTTGAGAGTATAATTAAAGAGTTTTACTTTATTCTAGAAAGAATATAGTACAAACATGTTTGTATGGTTTTACTTTGAAAGTTATTTACCCATACCTTTCTGTTAGGGGTGAATTTTTTAAGAACTAAAATGAGAGTGTTGGACATAATTGGTGTTTTTCAAGTAGCGTACAATAACAGTTAACACTCAATTCTTCACACTATGATTTGAGCACAATTTTCAAAAACTTTCACAATCATAAAACCATAGATTGAAAAGTCTAAGAATGTGTAATCTATATTAAGATTATGCTAAAAAGAACTGGGAAATTATGAGTCAATTCAAAGGTAGGTTTCTATACATCAACACGAGTATAGATCGACAAACTCATAACCTTAGATAAACTAATTAACCACAAACCAATCCATTTTCTAATGATTGGGAAATTGGAAACCACCCACCTATATACAGCCATTTGACTTAATAGTTAGTTCCATTACACAACTAAGGACAACAACGTCCTTTCCAAAACTCGGACTCGAAAGACAACAAGATTATATTTTATTATTAAGCTTATTTATGGGTTTCAAACATGAGACCACCAAAATAACATACTTTGAAGATTCCAAATTTCTACAAACAAGACCGTCCCTTAAAAACAAACCATAAACTAAACATAGATCGACTTCCTACCAAGTCAAATAAAAAAGGAAAAGGGACATAGATTTTTATTCAAATGCAAGCGAAGCCATCTTAATTTTCATCTATTATACACAACAGACAGAACCAAAAAGTCTCAAACAGAACAACCTCAAAATAGAACCAAACAAAATGATGAAAAATTTAGGATAAAAAGAAAGAGACACAAACATTATCTTGAAAGTTATAAACTAAAAGGGATTTAATGAAGTAATTGTATAGTGTATGCAAGAAAATAACTAACCCCAATTTAAGAGAAATGTCATCATAATCTTGACAATTAGGGTTTGCTGAAGAGCTGCTGTTGCTGGTGTTTGACTTTGACCCCAAGGAATTCCCACCAACCACTGCTTGTTCTTGCTCTCTATTACTCAAATTTGTCATCTGCCACTAAAGCCAAAAACTTTAGCAATAAATTAATAATTTTTATTTTTCATTTTGACATACAAAAGAGAACAAGAACTTGAAGCTTTATTTCACTTGATTCCTTAATCTCTGATTCTCTTTCATCAACAAAGCTTCCTGCAATATTAATGTTATAGATATGAGAATTGGGGTCTCATTGTTATCTAAATAAATTTGAAATAAAGGATTCTCATAAATGAGCCAAAGAAGTTGACAAAAGAATATATACCCTGGAAATTCTTTACAGAAATAATTTCAAAGGTATTGTGAATTGGACTCACCAAAAAGTTAAGAGGTTTGAATTTCCACCCTTAGTTGAACTAAAACTAATTTATTTTCAATCTACCCGCTTGTTTCTTATTTTATATAGTTTCATTTATAAATGAACTTATGTTACATCCCAAGTTGAGGATTTGGATTAGGAATCGAAATTTGAATTATGTACCACCTTTTCCCTGCATCCCATACGACTTGACCACGTTACCTACTTATCTATAAATGCTTCTAAGAGTGAAGATTGTCTTTATAGATAACACAGGTTCCTTTCGATATATAATGTCCTCACTTACACGTACGTTTTCTAGGAAAATTTTCAGAAGGACACTCAACATAGAATGATTCCAAGGCTAAAAGCACGCTAAACTTTGAAGTTCTTACGACTGTGCAACCGAAAAGAAAGATGAACCTTATTAGTATAGGTGGTAACTATCGATTATTTTATCCTCGGACATTATAACTTCTAACAAGTCAGTCGAGACTTAATCCTACAATACCTTCATGACTAATTAATTCTTAGTATAGATAGCGTTTTGACACACTCGACTAATTATGAGTTCAATCCATGATTTTTATCTATCTAAGAATTGTTTGTTTATGAGTTTACTTGACAAACTTAAAATGTTGTAGGATCAAATAGTTGTCTTGTTATAAAAGTTGAGGCACGCGTAAGGTAGCCAAGTCGAACACTCATAAATGAAAAAAAAAAAAAAACAATTATTGTTTGTTCTTGAACACAAATCGAAATAAAACTAATAGAAATTCGATATTTTGAGAATGAATCCCTAATATCATTTCTAAATTAACACTCACAACTCATCAAAGAATAAGGATTTAAGAAGATAGAGAGATAAAAGTCTTGTTATGACCTTGTCTTTTCCAGCACCAATCTCTTCAAGAAACTTTTCATCCTACCAGAAATTCACACAAATTAATCCAAATTGGCACATAAAATTTCAAGGATAATAGTGCAATGGTCATATGTTTAAATACGAATAAAATAAATATATGATATACATTAATTAATTATTTCTTGAACAAACCTTGGTCTCTATAACACGATTCAAGCCAATCCCAAGCAATTTCTCCAGCTGCTTTAATTCTTCTATTCCCAATCCTTGGAGCTCTTCTCCCTTCATATGCCTTGTTCATAGTTTAACACAAATGACTTCTTTAACCTAAACTTTCGGTTATTACAAAAACAAATAACGACAAGCAAAAATATACAACGAGAAAGATCAACACGCATGTTAATGTAGTTCACTAATAGTGTGTTAGCTACGTTCATGAATAAGGATGAAAACCGTTTAATTAAGGAGAATGCATAACATAAAATACAGAATTTTCAGATAAGGGTTTGTATATATAACGCATCCCTTTTGAACCTTAACTTGTACTTGGTTATTCAAAGCGTCAGATAACTGATTCAAGAGATTTCAACCTTTCCAATTCAAGTGGCATGGTTATATCACTGTTTATTTTGATCCTTGAATTCCAACAATGCTAACTTTTTACTGTTCTTTATATCCTTAGGCAAAAGTTAAATACTTGTTACATGATTTAGTGAAAGGTATAATAAAACTATCATGGAGTAGCCCAGTAATCAAGAGGGATCTTAAAGAATAAAGAGGTGATGGATTCAATCCATGTTGGTCACTTAGGTATCTAGAAATTAATTTCATATATGTTTCTTTGACAACCAAATGTTATAGGGTCAAACGGTATGTCGTGTGATATTAGTCGAGCTGTGCGCAAGCTAGTTTGAAATAATTAATATTGTAATAATTTATTTGTTTTTAGTATGATATGTGAGGCATGAGAAATCTTACCTAATTTCTTTGTGTTTGGCTGCAAACTCCTCGGTCAATTTAGCATGGGCACCCTTTTCAATCTGCAAAAGAAACCATAAGAACAATTAAAAAAGTGCTGTAAGTGTTTTCATATTAAACTACATTGGTTTTTTTTAGTTAACACTAACATTGAAATTGTGTGTGCCATTACAAAAAAGTGTTACAAATGAGCGATAATCAAATTAGTTATTTAGTCTTGGAAATGTAGAAGAAATCATATTATTGAAGAAAGCAAATGTGAAAAAGAAAAAAAAAGAAAGAAAGAAAATTCGTAACAATTTTTGTATGATTGTAAACATATGCATGAAATCGTAAAAATTATTAAGTTAATGATATAGCTTTGTTCCCTAAAATTTACTCAGATTTTATTTCATTTATAAAGTTTAAAGGGTTCTATTTTATTATTATTATTTTTTTAATTTTTATGATAGAGAGTCGGAACTAGCTTTCCTAATACTCAAAGCATCACTGATCTATCTCAATACAGAAATACAACAGAAGAGTGGAGACAGAGTTGAAAGTGTCTACAATTTAATCTCAAAGAGAACATACTCTTAAAGTTCAAGTCTTCAACCAACAAAAAAAAAAAAAAGTTCCATTTTAGTTACTCAAATATTAATAAATTTTTAGATTAAAAAGGTTTAGTTAAAAAAAGTTTTAATAAGTTTTAAATTCAATCTATTGATTGTATCTTACCGCAAAAAGTGATGTGACCCTTAATTTCTTGAGAAAAACTTAGGAGCACAACTTTTTAGGTACGGTGGCATCTTTGGTGTCACAGAGAAAAAAAAAATGATCTTTTTATTTATAAACAAAATTTGTATGGCTCTAAATTAAGGTATATAAGTACATAAGTACATAAGTTCGACTTATCTACGTATTCATGTGTAGGTAAATTTTTTTTCTAATCATCTAAAACGAACTTGTAATATCATTTTGTTTTTAAAAACGTGTTCGATCAAAGAAATCAAATAATCAAGCCTTTTTTTTTAGTACACAAATAGTCAAGTCTCTCATGTTCAAAATCGAACTAAGTGGGGAAAGGAGGTAATGACTAATTTCTTCTTGTTTTGACCCTGCCAACAATTATTATTCTACTAATCAACCATAATCACTATTCATCTCAATTCTTATTAATTATTTTCATAATGCCTAATGATTCATCTTCACCGATTTTTTTTTTTCATTAAAAGTGTGTTTGAGAGAGAAGGATGTAAATGGATTCTTTTACTCACGTTTAGGCCATGGAGAATCATTTTTCCTATAATTTCATTTTTAACATAACCTTTTTTTATATTTGTGACTATCTAAATTAGCTTTCGCACATCTCAACTAATGTCACATGATATACGGTCTGTCCTTACAACATTGAAACTTCGACAGGAAATTAATTTTTAGGTAGATAGTCATGAATTGAACTCATCACATCTTAACTCTCAATATTCTCTTGACAACTAAGCCATTCCATGATAGTTATTTTCTCTATAAACACCTCTATATCATTATTTCCACCTTAAACACGGACAATGGTTACCTCCTAATCATTATATGCATTCCAAACATAGACAACAAATTATTCATAACCACTATATGCACCCAAAACACATACAAACATTATCCATCAACAATTTTCTTCTTCATTTAGGGGGAAAAAGAACAAGAGATGAGATAATAAGAGAGATTATATGTAAGAAATGAAAAATGGATCTGACCTGTGATGGAGGAGGTTGGCCAAAGTTATTAAGCT
Source organism: Sechiopsis laciniata (assembly GCA_037833695.1). Taxonomy (NCBI): domain Eukaryota; kingdom Viridiplantae; phylum Streptophyta; class Magnoliopsida; order Cucurbitales; family Cucurbitaceae; genus Sechiopsis; species Sechiopsis laciniata. The sequence continues at coordinate 16,713,450 of JBBMKA010000022.1, forward strand.
CTGCTAACATGTTATGTCTTCTAAACAGCTTCTCCATGCTTCAATAATAATAAAAAGGAAAAGAACTAAACTATATAACTTTCATCAAATTAATTCAAGATAATTTGGCTTTTTTTTTAACAACAATTGTTTTTGGCTTGATGAGATTTCAAGTAATTAAACCCCATTTTGTTTCCTAAAGATGAGTTTTTTGACTCTAATATACAAGATTTCAAAAAAAAAAAAAAAAAAACTCTAATATACAAGTGAAAGTCTCTCGATTATTTATAAAGCCAATAATAGCATAAGTCCAGTAAAATGATGTATAATCTAGTAAAAAAAATGATACGAACTTAAGTCCTTAAGTTTCAAATGTGGTAGATAATGTTGTTGAATAAAAAAACTATTTAATATAGCAAAATTGAAGCGATATTTTTTTGAGTACATATCAAAGGAGGGGGGATAAATATCAATTCTCGAAATCGAACCTGTGAGGTTGATATTGAACTGGTTTATAACCAAACAATGAAATCATTAGACCACTAACCCATTCGGTAAATGAAAGTGAAATTTTGAACATTAAATGAATTTTGTTCACATAAATACTCTCACTTAAAGAAAATAAATAAACTTGATTCATTGACATGTGATTTTAGAAAATAAAATTTAGTCTATGTAATTTAAAACAAAATTATCTTATGGTTTATTACATCTTAAAACTATATTTCAATATATGTGGAGGTAACTATTTATATGTAAATTATGCGATGAATGATGCGATGAATAACTAACTTTCAAATATTTAATTTATCAATAACTACAACTGACATTAATTATATTTTAAAATTTTATTTTATCATATGAATTAAATTTAAATTATAAAATCATTCGGAAAAAAATTTGAACTTGGCCAAATTTATAATTTACATGTATAATAGTTAAGTATTGTAGTTTCTTATAAAAAAAAGTAGTTAGTGTTGTAGCCATCCAACTGCCAAACATGTTGTAAAAATACTTATCAACATTTTTAATAGGCTTCAACATTTTTTTTTCACATGGAAAAAATTTCAGACATTTACAAATGCAAGTACAGACAACATAACATAATTACGAGGAAAAAACATATCAGAGAGAGATTCTTGAGACATTTGGTAACAATTTCAATATTTCATGGACATTATGATATTAATGTCGATTATGACGTCATATAATTTAATTTTAATTAAAAACCTCAAGAAAAAAAAAAAAAATCTTTTTTGTCCAAATTCCTACCCAACATGCATCATTTCAAAAAATCTCAAAAACCCAATCTTTATTTATCAAATTTCTTGTTCTTGCAGCCATTTTCCCTAAATTTTAGCTCCTCTTTTTATCCTTTTTTCCTTTTTATATGAACTCCTCCTTATAACCCCAAATACACAGAAAAAAAAAGTACAATGAAAAAGTATTTTAGAGAGAGAAAGAGAAAAACCAATCTTAAATCTACATAAAACTCTTCTTGGGGGCTCTTGACAATACAATTTCAATTAAACACCTCAAAAACCCAAACTTTTTTGTATCAAATTCCTACCCAACATGCACCATTCTAAAATTCTCAAAAACCCAATCTTTGTTTATCAAATTTTTTGTTATAATCTACATAAGTGTGTTTATGATTAAAAAAAAAAAGACATAAAACTCATATACACATATATGAATATAGAGAAAAGTAGAATGAAAAATAATATTTTTAGAGAGAGAAAGAGAAAAACCTTGAGGAAGAATAGTCAAAAAGCTTTCCAGAAGCAGAAAAAACAATGAGAGCAATATCAGCATCACAAAGAGTTGCAAGTTCATGAGCTTTTTTGAATAGCCCTCTTCTTCTCTTTGAAAATGTCACTTGCCTTGCTGTTATGTTGTCTATTTTCTTTATCTCTATTTTTTGCCTTGTCATTATTATTTTTTTCCCCCTAAAAAAATAGCCAAAAAAATTAAGCTCTACCCAGATCCAATTTTTCTTCAATTTGCATGAAAAATCATGACTTTATCACCATAAAATATGTTTGATCTATGAAGATAAAGCAAAAAATGACCACAAATTGGTAGCTGAGAAAAATCTAAAGCATAAACCCTAAAAATCAGAAAAAAAGAATAATATTTTGAAATTCAAGAACTAATTGAAAAAGAAAAGATTCAAACCATTTGTTAGAAATTAATTACCTTGCTTATTTTCTATGTTGTCCTTCTGGGGTTTTGTCGTAAGAATTCAATAGTTCTCCATAAAAAATTGAAGCAAACTTCTTCAATGGGCTTTTAGAGAGAGAAAGAGAGAAAAAGAGAGAGAAAAGTTGTTTCCTTTTCTGGACAAATGAATTGATGAGGACCATTCCCGAAAAAAAAAAAAAAAAAAAAAGAATTAATGAGGACTGGAATGGTTTTGGGCAAAATTTTCAAATAAGTGATATACCTAAAAAAGGAAAAATTAATCCAATGGTTAAAATATTATTGATTTAAATATCATTTACATCATGTACTATATTATTTAATTAAAAAAAAATTATTTTTAATTTAGGTCTAGAAATTTTCAAATGTTAAATTCTAGTTTATGTTTTTTTAAGAAAGTTCAAAGTTATTTCATAGGATAAATTTTAAGTTATTTATTTATTTTTTTTAATTTAGATAAATTTTAAGTTTAATTAATAATGTTAATAAAAAAAATAAAGTATGAATATATTTCTAAAAATTTATAAGGAAATAGAGTGGACAATTGACAAAAACTTTCAATTTCGAAGTTTTTTATTTTATTTTATTTATGTATATGGACTCAAATACAAAAATGAAACGAACTTCAAATATATATAAATCAAATGATGCTTTACCAATAATATTTTAGTCCCAATAATTTTGAGTATTTAGTTTTAGTTTATGAACAAACGTCTTAAATTTGGTTTATCCCGAAAAAGTTTCTTATTAACTTTTATTTAAAAAATTACTCTATTATAAACATGGTCACTGAATTTTCTTAAAAAAGAAAAAACTAAAACTATTATACTATTGATAAATTAAATTTAACATTAATCTTCAATAAGCAACTTTGTTGGTAAAAATTTAAAAGCTCTAAGATATATTCTCTTAGAGCTATGAAGTTTCAAACTTCTAAGTGAACTTACTTGTAAATTTTTTGTTGTCTCTCAAATCTTGACTTTAGGACAAGTGCGAATGCCTCTAGATATGTAGCTTGACAAATATTAAACGACTAATTAGTACAGAAGTTATGAGTAATTGTAATGGAAAACCTTCATTAAAATTGAGAGATTATTGTTGGGGACAATGAGCAACTACAAACGTCTACATTGATATGATATTATCCACTTTAGAAATCATCTTTCATGGCATCTCTCAAAATATCTCATATCATTAGAGTTGTCGTTCACTCCTTATAAACGTACCTAAGATCTACCCTTTAACTTAGCAATATGAGATAATTTGTTTGTCCAACAATCCTCCCCTCAAATAAAGTACATTTGGAACCATTCGAATCTTATCGAATTTGTCTATATTTGGGAGAACTCTCATCGAACAAAGTATACCGAGCCATAAGAAGCTCGCCATTTCTTTATTTTTCATCAATAGTCTTGATCTCCAACATCTGTAAGTCAAGAGCCAAGCTCTAATATCAATTTTTAGGGACAACGAGCAACTACAAACATTTATATTAATATGATATTGTTCACTTTAAGAATAATCTTTTATAGCTTTGATAGAAAACCTAAGTTAAAATTTAAAGTTACAAATGATTTTGGTATAAGAAGTACTCTACCACGAAGTTTATGAGAGTAAGATGAAGGATTTTATGATAATTTTTAGAATTACTTCATTCAAATGTGGAGTTGAACCAATGGCTCAATAAATTCATAAATTCTCTATTCTTTTTTTGAAAACCATAAATTCTCTATTCAAATCCATTCAATTTGGTATTTTTTAGGAAAAAAATAAGAATCAATTGTTTTTGAAATTTTATATTATCTGGTTCGTACAAAGAGGCCATACTGACACACTTAACACTGAACATAATTTATGACAACATTGTACCCTCGTACCCAATCACAATCCTTCTTTCCCATTGGATTGAATGTGCATAATAGTAACTTCCTTTTACTTTTTAGTTTTTTTTTTATATTTTAAAATTAAATACTTTTATTTTTGATATTTTAATAATATTTTATTTTAATTTTTAAATAATCCGGAATGATCATTAAGATAATTTTAAAATACAATAAATTGATGATGTTTTTATTATATATTGTTTACATGAATTTTATTTTTTTAAAAAATAATTAATATAAAAGCTAAAAAAGATACATTAACAAATTTTGAATGTTTTTAATTACAAAAAAAAGGTGTGAAACAAATAATAATAAACAATTAAATGGATTAAATTATTCATCATCTTCGTCAAGGTCTGGTTAACAGTCTGTATCTCTCTCGGTTACTGTCACACCGCCGGAAAACTCACCCCACCCGGCGCCGGCCGGTTCCTCGCCGTCGCTCCGGTCGTCGTCCTCTTCCTCATAGTCCCTCAAAAAAAAAAAAAAAAAAAAAAAAAAATCGTAATAATCTCCTTCTTCCCATCAAAATT
>JBBMKA010000022.1:16718056-16731831 GCA_037833695.1 Sechiopsis laciniata
TCCGTTCTTTGTCCTCTTCCTCCTCCTCCCCCAAAAAAAAAAAAAAAAAAAAAAAAACTCGTCATCATCTCATTATTCCCATCAAAATTTCCATTAAAAAAAAAAAGAAAGAAAGAAAACAAATCTGAAATTTATTTCGTCTTCACTAAAAATTCCTCCAAAATCGAATCCCAATTCCGAGTTCATTTCGTCCCTTTCCAAGCGCTCGTCATCATCTCTACAAACCCTTCGCCCTAACCATAAATTTCACAATACAAACTTCCAGCTCTGTCAAATTCGAGAACAGTTCAACGACTTCGAATTCGTGGTCCGTGCGATTGTTACGGACGAGTTTTTTATTCATTTTGATTTAAGCTCTGTTTATAAAAAATAAAAAAAAAAAAAAAAAAAAAAAAAAATTACAAACTTGATATGAGATACAATGGATGAAGAAAATGATGGATAATTTCATCATTTAATTGTTTGTTATTATTTGTTTGACATCTCTTTTTTTATAATTAAAAACATTCAAAATTTGTTAATGTGTATTTTCAACTTTCATATTAATTTTTTTTTTTTTAGAAATAAAATCCATGTAAGCAACATAATATCACATCATCAATTTATTGTATTTTAAAATTATCCTAGTAAGCGTTCTGTTATCTCACTAATGGTTTCGTTAATTCACAGACTAAAATAAAACTTTATTGAAATATCAAGGATGAAAGTGTTTGATTTTGAAATATAAGGACCAAAGTGAAACTTCAACCAAAAGGTAAGGACTAAAAAAAAGTAGTTTTCCTACTTTTAACCATTGTTTTTTTAGTTTTATAATTTAACCATTTTTAGTTAACTTTCTTTATTATTATTATTTTTCTTACTTTATTGGGATTTGCTGCTAAAGACCCAATACTGTTATGACACCAAAGAACAAGAGAAGCGCGATGGAGATGCCAATTCAGTCAACAGCTGCTGAAGCCAGATTATTTTTATAGTAGCATGAGCAAGGGCACGATACTCCGACTCAGTGCTAGACCGGGCAACTGTAGTTTGCTTCTTGGACGATCAGGAGACAAGTGAATTCCCAAAATAGACACAGTATGCAGCAACAAACTTTTGATCATCTAAGTTGCCCCAGTCAAAATTAGAGAAAGCAGACAACGTTCAATCGTCAAGGGGCTGAAGAAGAAGGCCAAGATGCCTAGTGCCAGCTAGATAATGCAACACCCGTTTGACAGCCTGCCAATGACAATCGGACGGACATTTGAGAAACTGGCTTAAGTGATTCACAATATAGGCAATGTTCGGTCGAATATTAGTGAGATATTGTAGGGCGCCAACAGTGCTTCTATACACAAATGAATCATCGAGAAGCTTACCCTCTGATAGGGACAAAGACTTTCCTGTCACAGATGGCGTTGGAATCAATTAGTCATTGAACATATCCTGCAGCTTGACTAATACGTCATCAATATATTTTGACTGGGTGAGAAGCATGCCTGATGGTAGGTTAGAAACTTGAATCCCCAAAAAGTAACTAAGCAGACCAAGATCCTTGAGAGCAAATTGCTTATGTAGCGAGGAAACCAAAGTCGAGATGAAAACAGGGTCATTGCTAGTAAGAATAACGTCATCCACATACGCAAGGAGAAATGTTGTAACCACCCCACGATTGTAGATAAAGAGGGAATGTTGTAACCACGCTAGTGCTAACTACCCTATTTATAGTCAACAAAAAAATACAATTCATTTCACCATATAATTTGCCCCCAATCACATATTTCTTAATAATTTTTTCAAAATATTTACATACATTGGAGTGCTCTAAAGTCCAAGCACTTAATTTTTGAATTAATATGATTGTACCATTAAAAATTAATGTGTAATTTATTGGTGTAGGTAAATATATTTTCTTTAAACATTTTTATTTTTTAGGATGTGATTACAACTCATGCACCCCTCCTGACCTTGAGTGTTCCCTTTACAAATTTTTATTTTTGCTTGAAAAAATATGGAAAGGGAAAAATGAAATACATGAATTCGTAAATATATTGTTTTATTCTTAATGATTTTTGAAAAAGAAAAAGAATAAAAAATGGTTTTGGCAAAGAATGCATGAAAATGTTAGGGAAATTTTCATTGATAATAAAAAAGAAAATTCTTTTTGTGGATATCAAAATTTTAGAAAAAATTTAAATATGAAAAAAACTGATTCATTCAAGTTAAACCAATGATTTCAATCAAGTTTACAAATTTATGACTTTAATTAAGGAGAATGGATAGCTTCAATCAAATTAAATTAATTTAAATTAAATAAGTAAAATTGATGAACGATTATTTTGTTATGTATACAATATTTTTAAAAAGTTGTCCAAGGCTAGAATTGGCCATCTCTACAACAAATTTCCAAAAATGTTAAAGATATTCTTTTCATTCTCAATGATTTTTTTTTTTTTTTTTTGTAAAATATTATTCAGCCAAGGAAGATGAGATCCCAACTCCGAATTGTATTTCCCTCTCTCTCTCTCTCTCTTTAATATAGTTGTAGAAAAAAATTAATTAAAAATTGTGACATTTAATAATTCAAACATGAATTTGATTTGATTAAAAAAAAAAAATTACAATACATAGTTTGTGTGTAGATTTTTTTATTTTTTTTGAAATAAGTTTGTGTGTAGATAGTTTACTAACATATGCTGGGTGTCTAGTGTCATACAGGACATTAAAGAATCCAATAAATTTCTTTTCTTTTTCTCTCCAATTTTCTAGTCAATCGTTTTCCTATGTAGGGCTAACAGGTCATGAAAAATTATCAACGAATTTTAATTTTTTTTTAATACAAATTGACGCAACGAAACCATAAATCCTATCTCAAATAAATGAGAGCTATCAAATAAATTTAATGTATACTTGACCTATATTTAATCAAGTAAGATTAATGATTTCAATAAATTAAATTCATTAAAATAATAATCAACAAGAGTGGTTATTCAACGGTATTACTGTAGACCTAATGGTCGAGAGGTCATGAGTTCGAATAACCCCACCTCCAATTGTTGTTATAATCTCAATTTTTTTTTTGACAATAATAAGTGAAATTAATTGAAACAATAAAAATCTAAATATTTTACTATATCTCTATGAAATATTTTTTAAAAAATCTATAATTAAAATAAAGTTCCTAGAATATGATATTTACAACATTTTTTTCAAATTATTGAAATGGGATATAAGGTGTTTAGGGCAAAAGATGAAGTTGGGATGAGGAATTTGATGCTCACTATTGATCTTCACCATCAATATTTTATTCTCTACAATAGCCTCTTAAACTCAAATAAAGGTAATGGTTCTTCATAATTTACGGATTCGAATTCATAATTTATTGAACTTTGGAATATACTAACGTCGCTGAGCTAAATTCGTGCTTCAAAGCAGGAACAAACCAACCATTTATTTGATCTATATCAGAATACGAAACTTCCTTATAAAAACAACAAAACTTTGATTATTATCATCGCCAGTCAACAACAAAGTTAATTAATCAATTCGTTTCTTTACTTTACCATTCTTTTTTTCAGATTTCCCTTTTAATATTCTTTCCAGCTTCGTGTTCTCCGTCTTTCTTGGAGAAGAAACAAATGGCCATGGTTTCGCCATCTAATTCTCACCCACTTCTTTTATATTTGGGATTTCTCCAATTTTGTGCCAATTTTCCAGATCCCATCTTTCAAAATCCCATTTTCAAAAACCCCTTTTCATTTTGAAGCTAAATCTCTGCCATGGATTTTGCCCTTTCTGGTTCTTCAGCTTCGCATTGTCTCTTGTCGTCTTCTTCGCTGCAGCCTCAGAGGAGTTTCTTCAAGACCCCATTTGTAGTTTCTTTTGCTTCTTTTTGTTCTGTTTTGTTCGATTTTTGTATTGGCTGCGTTTGATTTTTAGTGGGTTTTTGTTGTTTTTGTAGATCTTTGAGCTTAAGGTGAAATCGAGGAAAATGGAGCACAACCATTTGAAATTATTGACTAGTGTTAAGTAAGTTGTGTTGTTTATTGGGTTTTCTGTTGATTTTTATTGGAATTGGTCCTTTTATTTGAATTGTTGTTTTGAATAATTTAGCTGTTTGTCCTTGTATTTTGAGGTAGTGCTTGTTTTTCTTGAAATTCTGGGTGAAATTGACTTATGGAGTAATGTTTGCTTGCTTTATGTATTTAAGTTTAACAAGCTATGGAAATTGAGCAATTGCCTCTTGAACTTGTGAAATTGTTCTAATTAAGTTGTGTGTTGTGACTCTGCTAGTTTGGTAGTTTATGGGTGAATTACATTTACTGCACGGAATTGAGGTTGTAGTGATGAGATAATGTCTTCACTACATTTATAAGTTGTGCTCGATCCATTCTAATATGTTTTCTTGATGTTAATTGGATTCTAATGGATATGAAAACGCTTATGCTAGCTCAATTGCCTATGAGTTTGGTGCAATAGAGTTAAAAGAGCATTATTCATTATAGTTTCAGTCCCCTACTTTTATTTTTTAATATACGTGAGTGTTTGGGGTAGCTTATGCGCACCTTGACTATTCTTATGCCTTACCCTACAACATTTGGATGTTAAGAAAATCCATAAGAAGTTAATTACTAAAGCCTTGTTTGATAACCATTTTGTTTTTTGTTTTTGGTTTTTCAAATTTTATTCTTACTCAAATTTTCTATAATGTGTTCCATCTTTCCTACAATATATCCATATTTCATTAAGAAAGTATGTGAATGTTAACCAAATTTCAAAAACAAAAACAAGCTTTTGGAAGCTACTTTTTTTTGTTTCCGAATTTTGGTTTGGTTTCTAAAAATATAGGTAAGATGTAGACATCCAAGTAAGAAAAAACATATGGTAAGATAGTTGTTGTAGGCTTAAATTTAAAAAATAAAAAATAAAAAATAAAATGGTTATCAAACGGGGCCTAAGTAAGTGACTATACATAACCTTTTGATTTTTCAAGGCTCTCTTGACTACTAGGTCAATCCATGATGGTTTTCAATTCCGTACTTCCTATCTTCAGCTATTGCCCATGAGTTCCATCTTCACTTATCCTTTGTCTGTTGTGTAATATATACCACAAATGTTGAATAATCTGTTAGGTGTCAATTGAAAGTCTCTAATTCAAGTTATTTAGTAATTTTCCTCCTGTGGATTGGAAGCTAAACTTTCATTGAAAAGAAGCTTTTTTGGTGGTTCAACTCTGAACGTCCATCTTCCATGTATATGCAAATTTTCAGATGAATGTAGAGAGAATGATCATATTCCTCCCCCTTTGAAACTATCACCAACTAAACCATGTATTGTAATGGATTGATTTTTTCCCAAGAGATGCATCTTAACTTTTGTCTCCTCACATGCAGCTGCTGCCCTGGACTGACTCAGGAAGTTGAAAATAACAAGATGAATGTTGTGATCGAAACCGAAAAGAGGCATGACATATTCGAGGAGATCAAACATCGATTTCTAAGCTTTAAAAGGAATACATATATGTAAGCAGCGAACTACTCTTCCTTTGATGTTACTAAACTTTGAAAGAAAATAATTTTCTTCTGTTTGTCAGGAAAAACTTGGAACATTTTCGACGTCTTTCTGATGCTCAATCCCCAAAGGTGAGTATTAATCTTCTAATTTCAATATGTTCATTGTGAGTAATAATATACATAGACAGTCTTATAAATAGATTGCTCTTAGCGCAAGAGACGATCGTGTCAACTGACATTTTGAAGACAGTTTTTGGTGATTTCTTGTGCAGATTCTAGAGTTTGTCCCTCAAATGTTTTGGGTTTTCAACCTGGAGAAGCATTTCTTGTTCGCAATATAGCTAATTTGGTTATACCCTTTGAGGCATGTAGTTTAATTATGAGCCAATTCATATTGTTGTGGCTGTTTATTTGGTTACTAAGTGGGAAAGAAAGGAACTTTTTAGTTTCTTTGACTAAGTTGAAGATATATTGTTGAGCTGTCATATTGTTGTACTATTAAAATCTTAGTCAAAGTTTTAAATTGTAAATCAATTTTATTATTGTTAGACAAATAGTCTGCCCTACAACATTTGGATGTCAAGAAAATTCATAGGAAATTAATTCTTAAGTAGGTGACCGTCATGAATTGGATCCATAACCTTTTGGTTCCTTAATGTCCTCTTGACCATTAGGCCAGCCCATGATGGTTTAGTGAAGTATTTAAAATAAATATCATTTTTGAAAGAAAGAAATCAAAAGAAAATAATCATATAAAGCAGAAAAGAGTGGTTATATCTAGCTTCAAAAGTTTTTCATGCATTTTTATTTTATCAGATTTTTTTTTTTTTACATTCTGGTATCTTCTTGTATATTTGCTAAACTTGCTTTTGTTATTTTTACAGAATGGACCATCAGAAACACAGGCTGCATTGCAGTTTTCCGTTAACACGCTCGAAGTGAGTTATCTTTGATATCAAAATCTGTGTTTGTTGATTAAATTTTGCAATGCCTTATATATATATATATAGGCATATAGTTATAGTGTAGGAAACTGCCAATCATGTCGTAATCTTGAAAATGAAGATTTATCTATTTCAGGTCGAAAACATTTTCATCATTGGCCATAGCTGTTGTGGGGGCATTCGTGCGCTGATGAGTATGCAAGATGAAAAACCAAGGTTCGATCAAGATAACATCAATGATTCTTTTGAAAATGATGTATTTGATTCTTGAGAAGTTAGCTTTTTGAATCTAATGCAGTTGTTTCATCACAAATTGGGTTATTAATGGGAAGGATGCAAAAATAAAGACAAAAGCTGCAGCTTCCAAGCTCAACTTTGATCAGCAATGCAGCCACTGTGAAAAGGTTGTCTCTCTTATCCTTAAAAATCTGTTTTAAATACAAAAATGGTGAAAAATGGAGACACTCATAATATTAAGTAGTCATTTTTTTTTGCATTTTTCGTCGTCCATTTGCAATTATCCTCTGTTTCTTGCTCGTGTCATTTATCTGCACTCATCGATACAAATGCTGTCATTATTCAAACTTAAAGCATTCTTCTTGTGCATCTTCGGCAGGAATCGCTCAACAATTCGCTGCTGAACTTGCTGACATACCCTTGGATCAAAGAAAAGGTGAAGAAAGGAAGTCTCTCCATTCACGGTGGCTACTACAACTTTGTCGATTGTACGTTCGAGAAATGGACTCTTGATTACGAAGCAAGCAGCTTTGAAGAGGAAACTCGCAATCTAGCTGTAAAAAATAGAGAATTTTGGTCTTAGCTTTTAAAATATGCTTTTCTCTTCCCTTTATATTGTTCCTTATGATTCGGTTTTTGCGTATACCTTTGTAGCGTTGTGGTGAATAATTATGAAAGAATAATTTGCATTTGTTAAGATTGAGTGTGAGAATATGGACTGCTTTTTTTGTGCTTGTATACAACTTTCTTTTTGTACTTTATTTATGCTTTAAGTTGTATATCTTGCTTGAAAGGTCAGCTTAGGCCATTGGTAGTGATCACATTACTAAGCAGATACTTGTACTTCTAGGACTATAACTCATGAGGTGAAAATAATTTTAGGCGAAAATAAATCGAGGACGACCGACCAAACTAACATAATACTGTCAAGATCAGCAAGTAATAACCTCGGACACAAATTGAATCTATGAAGATGCTAAAAAACTTTGCATCTTTTGAATGTTTCTCACATTAAACTTTGCCCTTTGCAAAGAAAAATCAAGTCTTTATGTGTATTATTGTGAAGAATGTTGTTTTGATGAACAAAATATTCTAAAGGGGACATAAAAAGGGCTAAATTATTTATATAAAAGAATACTTTGAAGTTTTCTATTTGTTTAAAATATATCACTATTCATTGATCTTTCATAAACATTTCAAAATTACCTTTGAGTAGAAACTCATTAGAATATTGGATGAGAAATTCATGGATTAAGTTTGAAAGAATATTTTTTTACCGTATGTTCTAATAGTTTTTTTTTTTTTACTCTCAGAATAATTTTGAAATGTTTATGAAAGGTTAAGAGTAATATTACAGTACGCATTGGCTAGGTTTGAGAGTATGTTTTTTCTTTTATAGTTAACTGATTAAATACTCTAAACACCAAATTATGTGTTGGGCTATAGGTCTTGAATGAGTGTGAACATCGTGAAACAAAAAACCGATAATTGTTTTTGTTCTTTATTGGACATTAATTTAGTATGTTAAGAAAATTAATTAGTTCGATTTAGTTCTCAATTGGGCCTAAAACAGAAAAAAGCCGAACCAACTATCACCTACCAATAAATAACATGGATTAAACAAAACCAAATGCATTATCTGTCTAAAGATTGTTTGTTGCTAACCGGTGGTATCGTGAAACAAAGATTGTTTGTTGCTAACCAGGTGTCTAAAGTAGTTCAACGGTATCAGTGTACACCTATGACCATGAGGTCATGAGTTTGAATCTCTCGTCATTAATAGTCGTAGAACTCAAGAAAAAGAGAAAAGAAAAGAATGTTTGTGGTTGAAGATCCATTTAGTCTGTTGGTTGATATAATTAAATTTACTCCAATCCATCAGCTTAGGCTTTTGGATTGATTGTTGGTTTAACATAATTCAACATGATATCAAAGTAGAAGGTCATGAATTCGAATCCCTACTTCAAAACTCACAAGTGAGGGGGACCCCAATCCATCAGCTTAGGCTCTTTTGGATTGATCGGTCGTTTAAACATAATTCAACACAGTCCTTTCCCAAGGAGAAGGGAACAAAGAGGTCCACTAAGCTCTTATCATTTTACAATTGCAAACTTTCATATTAGGTCCTTAATGAAGGTGTAGAATTGAAATGAAAGATAGTGGTTTGATGATTTGATCTCACTTCTCAAATTATTTACTCAAAGTAGGAAAGGATTATATAGATATGTGAAACAATACAAAATAAAACAAGCTCCAAACAACAACACACAGAAAAACACAATCGAAATACATAAAAAGAATCATACTCCAAACATATTAGGGAACACAGCAACTATTCTATAACAACCTCAAGGGGAGGAAGTTGCGGGTGGAGGAGAAAAGAATGGGAGCGATGGAAATGTAGTTGGGATGGATGGAAAGTTCGGAAGAGAAGTTGTTGGGAGAGGAGGCAACGCTGCTCCGGTCGGGATGCTTGGAAGCGGAGGGAGTGTAAGCTTAGGTAGTGAAGGTTGAGGTTGTGGGAGATTTGGTTGTGGCAATGTGGGCAATGGTGGCATTGGCGGTATCGCAGTTGGCTTAGGCAGTGATGGCATTGGTGGCAAGTTCGGCAATGAAGGTGGAGTAGTTTGTAGGAGATGGCGAGCAGTTCGAACTGCGTCGACACTCGAAAATGCCATGGCAACCATGAAGGCTAGGATGAAGTAGTTGGAAGAAGCCATATCTATGAAGGGAATTGTGAAGAATTGGAGTGATTTGGGATGGAGAATTGAAGAGGTAGTTTTGGTTTATATATAGTATAGGTTGAGAATTTGAAGTTTGTATGGTCAATTAGGTTGGTGAATCTGACCACCAATTTTCATGTTGTCAAGTGAAAACCATGATGAACTTGAAATTAGATCACCAAACAAAAATTCAAATGAAAAGATTTTGGACTCATAATCAGACAAAAATAGTAAATTATTAACCAGATAGAAGCAGATGACCAAACAAATGTGGAAAATAGTTAGATTTTTTTTCTTCCTTTTTTATTTTTTTTAAAAACTTTTTTGTGATTCAACTACATTTAAGGAGAAAGATTCGAACGTCTAATTTCATGATTATAGGTTGTACATCATGCCATTAGAATTATATTTTTTCGGACAAATATTTAGTTAGTTGGTCAAACTGAATATAACTCAACCAATATATTTATTGATTGTATTAGCAATCACAAAATTTGTAGTTCGAGTCTCTCAATTTTGATTGTGCTCAATAGTCTATGCCCATTTGAATATGATGCCTTGTTTGGAAATATGTGTAATCCAGTAAAACTATTTTGATTGATTTAATTTAAATGTAAGATGCAGGCTAGAAAATTAGTACTACAAAACGTAAGATTTACAAATGATGTTTAGATGAATTTTGTTCTCCAAAATCAAGAATCATTTGTCACTATGATAATAATGATTCTCCTGCTCTATTCTCATGATTAGTAATCACAATTTTTGTATTTTTTATTTTTTTGAATCACATATATGAAAGGTTTGAATCCCTAATTTTTTAATTCTCATTTTAACAACCTTAAAATAATTAATTAGATTAGGTTTAATAAGTTTTTCTTTTTAAATAATAAAAAAAAAAACAAATTAAGAAAAATGGGATATTAGAAAATCGTTTCATAAAATAGTTTTTTTTATAATTATTTTAGAGTTCTTAATTTTCAAAATAATAATAATAATTTTTCATAGACTTGTTTTGTTTTTAAGAATTGACCAAGTTTCCTAACTCAGAAACAAGAATATAAACGTGAAATATGGATGTATCTAGTGTGAATATAGTAAACTTGTTACTTAAAAAGGAAAAAGACCGAATACACATCAATGGTATATTTATTAGAATTTTTAGCTCTTTAACATGATATATTTTCATTCATTTTCAAGCTCTTTTTTTTTTGTAAGTTTTGTAAGCTCTTTATCGCGTTCAGTTCGTTTTTTTTAATTCAATAATGAGAGTGAAAATTTAAGATTGAATCTTTTTATTATTAGGTCCTACACATCATATTACTAAAATTATGTTCTTGTCCGCATCAATATTAAGTGTTAAGCTAACAAAAATGATCATATGATGCTTGGTTAAAATATGCATCTTAGTTTCTATACTTCAATTATTAGAATCTTTTGTGTTGAATGACAAAATAATTGTCAAAGGTACATTGATTAATTAGTTTAAAACATATTTAATATCCACACTAGATTTTAGATTTATAATCATTTTTAATGACTATTTCTACAATATTAAACGTTTTTATTATACATCATACTTGGCACTAAAATCTTATTGTAAAGAGCAACCAAATTAGAAGAAAAAATCATACTATATCATTCAAAAAGTAAAATAACACAATATAACACCACTTTAAACAACTACCAATATTACAAAAACAACAAGAAAGATAAGATAGAAGGACATAAAAAACATATATAACACAACCACGCAGTGTCAACAAATGAGAGGAAGAACAAAAGGGCTAGCAAAACTCTTTCATCAAGGTGAAGAGGTCGTGGCAGGGGGCGGAGTGAGGAACGGGATCGATGGTAGGTTCGGAATCAAAGATGTCGGGAGTGGAGGCAGCGCCATTACATTCGGGATGTTAATGGGGAAGCTTGGAAGTGGAGGTAACTTAGGGAGAGATGGCTGAGCAGTTGGCAATGTTGACTGTGGCAAGTTTGGGATAGGGGGAATTCCCAACCCTATCGTCGGGTTCGGCATCGTTGGCAATGGTGGTAGTGGTGGCAGCACAGTCGGGTTAGGCAGTGAGGGAAACCCTGGCAATGTAGGCAGGGTGGTTTGCAGGAGACGGCGAGCGGCTCGGCTGGTGTCGATGGCTGAAAACACCAAAGTAGCCATGAAAGCTATGATGAAATAATACTTGGAAGAGGCCATTTTAGTTTTATGGGGTTTAGTTTTGAAAACTTGTTTTGCGATTTGGGATTGGTGATACTAAGAATTGGGATTTGATTTATATAGCTTTAGAAATAAAGGGGTTGGTGAGTTTTGGCCACCATTTTTTATGTTGAGAAAATTTATCATCATATCAGCTCACCAAATAGAGATGTGGATTGGAAATAATTTAAATTTAAAGGGGTAAACATTTTGCAGGTGAGCTACCCTTTAGGAAAATGTTTTGTAATAATATTTTTAACCCCCCAATCTTTAGTGTCTAGATTCGCTCCTAGTTAATTATTACTACTAAAATAACTCGATTTTGATATAAATTTAAGTGTTGAAAATTTTGGACGATACTTATATTGATAACGACATGATAAAACATGCGAGATTACAAAAGAGAGGGAGTAAGTAAGGTTCTCTAATTTAAAACGATAGAGGAAAGATCATAATCCATGAACATGAAAGATTTTCTACACCAACTAGCAACATTCAATGTAATACTCTCCCAGATTGAGTCCATCGAGTTGCAATTATGTTGAATATAAAGTCATTGTGGGCTTTCCAAATAAACCATAAGGTGTCACCAAAGATTTTACTGAGATTTTTTTTTTTTTTTTTTTTGAAATTAATCGTTCATTAATAATAATAAAACGAACAAAAACAAAATATTACAAAACTTTTTAACACTTTAGTCACATTCCACGTGTTTGAACTGAAACCAACCAAAATATGGAGAGTCGTTAATAAAGAAATCTCTAAATTTTCTAATTTTTCAATTAATGTGTCTATTTACGGCCAATGCATACTTGACAATAGATTTCGAAGGCCTCTATTACTATTTCGACCCAAGGAGCACCCTTCATTAAAGATTGAGGGAATGTGCCATTAAATAATGTTAATAGCAATTATTATTATTATTTTTATTAGTACAAATTAGAGAGAGGAGGATTACAAATACCGATTCTAGGAATCTAACCCGTGATTATGGAGTGGAAATGAATTAACACTAATCAATCGCGCCACCACCCATGATTATTTTTTTAAATTCATGTCTGTAATTCAAGATCTATATTTTTTAAAAAGTTTGAAAGTGTGTGCGTCATCCAATCTCAAAATTGTAATTGCATTTAATTTATAATATCCAATATTATTGTTTCCTTCCATGCATAGTGTAATGGGTGAATTACACATCATTAATTAGCCCTAGATGAGTTAAATGTAACTTGGGTTAATTAGATGGTTAGTTTTAGCTAATCATGAGAGATGTGTATTAGTACTAGTATATAAACACTTTGGGGGTTTTCTTCTTCCTTGAGAGTGAGATTAGAAACCCTAAACCTTGAGAGCCCTTGTACATTTCTTGCAATGACATTATGATGGTGGATCGATCAAGCTCAATCGATCCATAACAGTGGAGTAGGGACGTTCTCGAACCACTCTAGATCCGGTGTTCTCTCTTCTCCATCCTTCTCTTTTTTCTATTTGATTTTGATTCATCCCTATATACATTCATTCTTGGATTAGATTGTTTAGATCTGGAATGTGCATTTACATAGAGTACATAAGGAAAATCATGAATACGTATGTTTCAAATAATAATTAATTGCTATTAGCATTTTTTTTTTCTTTTTATTATTATTGTCCTAATCAAAATAATAGTAATAATATATATAACTTCTATTCTCTCAATAGCTTGAGATTTTAAATTTATATTATACAATAAATTATTTTTTTAACATAAAATAAATTAATTTATTTTAAGTTCACCAATCTTTTTAACGTGAGATCTTTCAAAAAATTATCTCAATTTATCATTTTAGATTGGATACTAATTTTCACATAAAAAAAAAAAAAAAAAAAAAAACCAGTAGCTTCATAAACTGAGTTCCATCTCTAATAATTTGAATTGAACTCATCTCTGATAATTTGAATTTTACGTATTAATATGAACATGAAGTTGTAATTCAATATTAATTGGTTAGGAATGAAATAATGAAATAATTCATATATTTAATAAATTGTAAGATCTATGTTCATCTTTTTTTTTTTTTGAGAAGCTATGTTCGTCTTTTTTTACGTGCAATCATCAACATGAATATATATTATTGTTGAATTAAAAGAATGGATTAAATTACTACTCATGAGAAGATCTGATCTTATTGCGGTGGAACAT
>JBBMKA010000025.1:0-36940 GCA_037833695.1 Sechiopsis laciniata
AAAATTTGGGGTTCGGATAATCTCTCCCAAACACCCACGGAGAAAATAAAAAAAAAAAAAAAAAAAAAAAAAACTATTCCAATATTACTTCCAAACATGCCTAAAATCATTCTTTTGCTTTTCGCTCTTTCACACTATAGGGGAGAGGACTGATCTTAATTGCCTACAGGGGTGAAGAAAAGAATAGACCATCTTTTTAATAATAAATCTCAAAAGCAGAGCACAAATATTCTCTTTATTACCCAATCTAAGTGTTGTGTAGTTCAATCTGCCTGCTAAGAATTATATTCATACTTGCATCATGGTATAATGAAAATTCCACAAGCTTTAGTGATCTTTGTGACAATTCTTCCAAGATTTTTCTGTAAAGTAACAATCAAATAAGGCCTTCTTAATAATCCAACAATTACAACCCACCTTTACACTTGCACACACATCCATTTTCTTTAAACAAAAGACTCCACCTTCATCACACGTCCCTAAAGCAAGAAATAAAGTGCACTTCCATTCAACAATTATTTTATTTTTATATCAATGAGTGTTCGGATCAGCTGTGCACCTCGATTGTTGCCCATGATAAACTGTCTAAACCTACACCATATGGTTATCAAGAAAATTCGTAACAAATATGCAATCATCATGGATTGAATTTATTAATTTTTTGGTTCCTAAGACTCTCTTAACTACTAAGCCAACCGAGAATGGTTGGACAACTGTTGGAATTCAAATGAAGGAAAATTGAAATCCTTTTCTCTCCATCTTCATAAAGCAGATCCACTGCCAACAACTCATCACTTATCAACATACCTTTCCTAGCTTACAAACCATTTTCTTCTTTCTCCCCAAGTTTGGCATCCCCTAAGCTGCTTCTTCGTTAAGCAAATCAACAGGACTCGTTCACCCTTATAAGCCCTCTTTTCTTTACATGTAGTTCCAACCTTTAAATTCTCTCTCACACTGATCCTATTCCCTGAAACTTGAAGAGAAAACTCCAGTGCTTTACAACACTTCCTTTGGTTGATAGAGATGAGTGCTGACTGGGGACCGGTTGTCGTAGCGGTGGCGCTGTTCATTCTCCTGTCACCGGGGCTGCTCTTTCAGCTGCCAGCGAGAATCAGGGTGGTGGAGTTCGGGAACATGAACACCAGTGGGATTGCCATTTTGGTGCACGCCATCATTTTCTTCTGCATACTCACTATATTGATCATTGCCATTGGTATTCACATACATGTTTAACTAACTTGATCATCTGTTTTGGCTACCTTCAGCAAATGAAGAATTACTTCCTCTTTTCCTTTTTCTCTAGGACTTAGCATACTTCTATCTACTCCACTCCATTTCTTGTTCTCTTTTTCCTTTGAACAACAACTTTTCTATGTTGTAATCTGTCCAAATGTAATCTATAATTTCAATTCTTTTTGAGGGTTAATAAAAGGTAAAGCTCTATCAATACTCTCACGGTAATTACTTGAATGTTTTGAGCGAAATTCTTCTCTATTTTCTAAGCAATCGATACTAACCTTCTAGTAGCTTGCTTATACTATGGAGTAAACTAAATTTGAACAAATTAAGCCAGACTGTTGAGAGGCCTTAGAACTACGATGTCCCACGATTACTTGGTCCGAGGTCTCGCTGCCCAGCCAACGAGTGGAGATTTATGAGAGTGCACTACATAAATTCTCTTAAAACTATAGCCCCATTTGATCAACGTTCTTGTATACTTATCTCTCTAATAAACGTTGCTAATACAGTGTTAGTGAATCGTAAATCATTGTATTTTGTCTCAATTCTTTACCCTTTTTTTATTTTGTTATTTCGATTTCTTAACACAGACTATCCACGGTCCAATATCTGAACAAATTAAGCCAGACTATCCACAACAGGTCCAATAACTTGTACTCGACATAGTTAATTTCATGAAATCAACGAAAAACAGAAAGAAAAACGAGGGATGCCAATGTTCGATGAAATTAGATCTATACTAGCAATGGAAGCCATAGGCGTAAGTAAAATCAAACAGACATACAAAATGCCTATTATCTCTTCCGAGTCTCCAACTACAAAAATCGAAAATACAGATCAAACAAGATCCGCTTCAAAGAGAAATACAAGAACAACACACAAAGCACAAAGATCAACAAGATTGCAGTTAGACCTTCAGTTCATAACAATCTCGAATGAAAACGGAAGAGAGACGAGAAGAAGAGGTTACCGAATCATCCAGTGTTGATGTGAACACGAAGAGCGAGGATGAAGACGGCATAGATGACGAAGAAGATGAGAGTGTGAATCGCTACAGCTTTGCCGTTTGTCTTCATACTCCCAAACTCAAACTGCCGATTATTCCCCGGAAACTGAAACAGAAGCCCCGGCGAGAGCAGCACGAACAGAACAACTCCGATCACCACTGGCGCCCAATCCGCCATACTTTCAGAGATATCGTAATTCACTAAATCGAAAGAGAAACTCGCAATAGCAGAACGTAAAGAATGTTTGTAAGAAAAAATGGCTTTGCAGAAACGCGATGAAGAAGAAGAAGAAATGGAATTTCAGCAGACTTTCACTCTTTTTTCTCTTTCGGTATCTGATCGGAAAAATTACGCTTTAGTTCAGGATTCGAAAATTGTGGGATCCAAGAAGTTATAGTTAATTACGAGAATGACACTGCTTGCTTAGTGGCAATGGTTACTGATTACTCACACTAATCAAATCATTAATTAATAAGAGAATTATCCTGTGCGAGCGTAAGTAGATATTTGTTTCTGTAATCGTTCATGGGAGCCAGTAAGGATAAGTGAAAATGGGCTCAGTGGCCCATACTTTAATGAAGAAGTGGGCCAGACAGTGATGGGTCGGTCACGGTCGGCGGAGATAAGCGGGCGGGAAAAAGGGAGGTTCCCGAATTTATATATATATATATATATGAATATTTGGATAACTTATTGCACAACTCAAATTCTTTAATATTAGATCAATTGTTTGAATGGATGGGTATTTTTAATTTTTAATTTTTTTTGATTGAATAGTTATAAATGAATATTTATAATTCTTTAAAAAATTATATCCAAACCATTATTACAATCATTCAAAAAAATTATTTATTTTTTATCATTCATTTATAATCTCTTAAAAGTAATTCATTATACTTATAATTCTAGTATAAAAATTTATATCCAAACTCACTATTATAACTTTAATTTTTAATTACTCAAAATAATTTTTTATTGTAATGTCATTTAAATATCAACAAACTCATAAAAGTAATTTAACCATTCTAAATTAAATTCTTAACATTTTTATATTCCAATATTTTCTTGATCAAATGGCCGTGCTATCGTGGATTTATGTGCAATGTGATCTTGCTTTTCGTATCTTTATTTTTTGACCAACTATTGCTTTTAGTTTTTTTACTATGAAGGCGTGGGAAAGAATATAAAATAAGATAGAATCTTTTTCTATGATTCTTCTTTTAATAAGTGAATGAGTGAAAAATGGTTAAAACTTTGTCCAAGATAATTAGTTACACAAATATAAACCTTAATGGTAACATTAAACATTGCACAGCTGAGACATCTTTTTTTGAAAGAACAGCTGAGACATCTCCACTTAGGAATTGACCAATTTTCAATACGATTCATTTTCATTTATAACATACTTGAAATTAGATCGTTTAAATTTGTAGGGTTTTAGAATCCTATAATTTTTTATTTTTTTTAGATTACAACAATTGAATTGAGGAATTCGAATCCATGACTTTTTTGATTGAGTATACACTAATGTTGTTAAGCAACTATTCTTATTAGCTTTAAAACCCTATATTTAAGTCTTAAAATTTCACTTTTTTTTAGTTTAAATTGAGAAAAGAAATCACAAATTCTATATAAATGAACGATTTTTCAAGATCAACTGTAACCTTCAAGTTGAATTAATTACAACCAAACAAAACACACCACCAATTCTTTTGTTATAATTTTACACTTGATTTAAGTTTAAAATAATCATGCAAAATATTTTTATACTTTTGGCAAGTTTTCGGTTTAATCTGATAATGAGACCATATAACATTGTTTGAGAGTCTAATTTCACTACCAGGGAGTTAGCGACCTCTGAAAACCTATAAAGAAGATTATCATTATCACAAGGAAGCCTTCAACTTTGTTTTGCAAATATACTCATCTGGTAGCAATTGTTTTACATCGGAAAAAGTGAAAATTCTTCAACATCTTTATAAGAGATATTGGTTACTCCCTTTATTGTCAATTGGTTTTGAAGTAAAATCTCATATTATCTAATAGATAGATATCTCACAAAACTCTTTCTCCTCTTTCTCTTTTCATGAACATGTTTTATAACAATATTTGATAGTTAAAGGTTCGAAATGAATCTTCTTGATTAAATTTAATTGTCATCAATCAAATATCTTTGATATCAAAATATTATAAAGATTAATAGATTGTCTATTAAGAATAGTAGATGTACAGCGCAAACATTCATAAATATTTTTTTTAAAAATTGAATTTACCTCTTATGGTTTGTTGAACTAAAAAAAAGATGAATTATTTACCATTTTCCCCTTGAATTTTAGGTTGTATAATTCACATATTAAAGAAATAAATGACCATGAACTAAAAAAAAGAAAAGGACAAGGTGAAGCGCGAGTTGTGGAAACAAGAAACGGTCGCATTGGGGAGATTGGAGATTGGAGATATCTTGAGGTACACGGCATTGTGAGATTTTATTCCATTTCATTCCTGGTTTTTGCAATTCTTCTTCATCTGTGTAATTTATTCTCAGTTACCAATAATCAATGATTCTATTGCAGCCCCACTCCAGATTTCTGCTACAGACTTTGTTAAATCGGGTTCAAGAGTAAGTTTGCATTTACACACTTTGTCACTTTTCCATTTCCATCCATCAACTCCGATCAACATTCCCTAAATCCAATACTTAATCATCTAATTAATCGCTATTTTTTTTTCTTTGTTCATTATAGTCTTGAAAATGCAGTGGATTTGGATTTCAATTGGGTGGAATTTGATGATGTGCGTTACCATGTCCAGGTGATTTTTCTTCTTTTATTTTCAACATTTTCAAGCTGATTCAATATTGTTATGATCAATGTTTTAGAAAGTTATTGATATGAGGACTTAAAGTTGGATGTTCAAATTCTTGAGTGGTGGACTTTTTATTTATAGCGTGTTATCTTATTGTAAAAATGGCTCAGAACCTAGCTCAAAATCCCGTCATACTTTCATTGTCTCAATGAAAATGTTTATGTTTTTTACCAAAAAATAGAAAAAAAAAAAATGTTTTAAAAAATAAAGGCGCCTTTGAAGCCTTTTCTCTTGAAGAGGCGACTTTAAATTCGTGTAAACAAATATGGTAAAACATAATACTCATACAAAAGTAGGAAAAAAAATCATCCCTAGACCAGAAATTAAGGTCTGAGGTGAGTATCGAACTACTTGGGATCTTAGGGGAGCACTTCTTTAAAGCCCAAGTCTTCAACTACTGTGTCACCCTGACTTTAAACTTCACTATTTAAACTTCAGTGTTTTCTAATAGACTAGAGCCTTTTATGATCTAAAAAATGCGCAAGATTCTGCTCTAAGTCACAATGCGTTTTCATAGAAGGCGCAAGTCTCTTATGATCTAAAGAAGGCGCAAGAAGCGAGCTTGAAGGCATAAGCTTCAATAGTTTTTTAAGATGTTGGCTATGATGTCTAGGATTGATCTGTATTGTTTTGTAGGTCTCAATGAAGAACCCCCATCACTTTGTGCTATCTATATCACTGCCCATCCCTTCTGCAGATACTGTTCTTTCTGGTGGCCTTCCTTCTGGAGCTATAGAAGCTATTAAAGCTTCATATGGCATGCTTGTACAGATTCTTGATCCTCCAAGAGAGGGTTTTGATCTCACATTGGAACTGAATCTTTCAAAACTTCCTCCTGATGAAGGTTCATCGAATTTTCTTTTTAAGGTCATTATAATTTGTTATGAACATTGCAAAAGGAAATGGGTTGTTGATTTGTTTTAATTTTTTCAGCATTTCTTCAAGTTATCTGTATATCATTGTTTGCGTCTCCCAGCACTTGGTTTTCTCTATTGCCTTGGCAGAGAATATACTAGTTTGGAAGTTAATATTTTAGAAGTTTCATTTAGCTAGCTCCATCGAGAAAAATCCTAGGTAGGAATATGTTAAGAGTATTAGCAGGGGAATATTAGAGATGTTATTAGGATTTTAGTAGTGGGATCATCCTAATAATTTCAAAGTTCTCTCATCCCGTTTGACCATGATATCCCAATTTCAAGTGGGAATGGACGATTAATTTATTCTCACAGCAGAACATATTGTCTGACTTTATAATATTTAGATGTCAAGAAAACTTTTAGAAAATTAATTCTTAGGTAATTGGTCACTAGGGCTTGATCCCATTATCTCTTAGACTTCCAAGGAACTCTTGCCCACTAGGCCACCTCATAATGATTTTGATTTTTTTTTATTTCTTTTTTCTTTAGTCTCCTCCTTTTGAACTAGAAATAAACTTCTCATGGATATAATGAAAAGATACAACAATGTTCAAAGGAAATGAACTACCAAAAGGGGTGTGAGTGAGAGAAAAAGGAAAATGACAAGAACTACGAAAAGAAAAAAAAAACTAGTGAAGGAATATAAAAAACTCCCAATTCATACAGAAAAGAGTGAACATATTAGAAAGAGAGCGCCTATAGAAGGGTTTGAAGATGACTAAGTCAAAAGCTCAAACCAATTTCTGGAGTTGTCTTAAAAAGTTCTTTGGTTCCTTCGAAACCAAAATTTGTGTCCATGTTTGGTTGGCACGAGGAGATAAAATCGAACCGATCAAGTTCTTCTTCCACGACCTTTCTTTGGAGCACTTTTGCAACTTTGCCTAGTGGGAGTGAGACCAAAATTTTCCTTTTAAGCCGTTTTTGAAATGATATACCAATAGCACCAACTTATCCTTCTGGAGAGCCGTTAAACTTTTGGGCATTAAAGAGCGGAAGGGTGTGTCCCACCATCTCTCAAGGTTCTCTTGTTTGACATTAATCCTTTATTCTTGAAGAATGTGGCATTTTACCTTAATTGGATGCATATTCAGTGCACTTTTTGTAGGGACACTTGAAAGTTCTTGCTCTAATATGGAAAAATAAAAGACACCTTTGAAAAAGTCGTAGTTACTTTACCAATATGATTTGTTAAACTCATTTAGGATCAATTTATTTGTTGGAGCTAAACAGATGTAGGTCATAAAGTGTTGTGGAATTTTCTACTTTTGATTCTTCTGTTAGTTGATAGTTGATGTAGGAGAGCATAATATGGTTTTTGTGCTTGAGCTTTATAGTTGATGCCTTCTCTAACTAATTTCTTGCAGATAATAGGCATGCTATTTTGGTAAAATTTGCATCTATTAGGGAAGTGATTCTTGGTGCTCCATTAAGAGTAATTTTTAAACAACTCGGATCGAGGGTTATTGCTTCTGATGTCAATAGGCTTGCTGCACTCGTACATCGTCCAAATGAGTCATTTTTCCTTGTACCTCAGGTAGAAGAATCATTTTGCTTATGCTTTTTCAATTTGGAACAATTTTTACTGTTGTTTTAAACATTGTTGTGGCTCTAGCGTAAAAATAAGAGCTAAGGTGCACAACCTAAAACAACAATACAAATTTAATATATGAAAAGTTGAGTTTGATATAGTATGAGATAAGGCAAAGTAATTGTGCTATGCTCATTCTTTCTTTCTTTAAAAGACTGTTGTCTCTGTGTATCATTTTTCTTGTTTCTAATGTTGTCTTTTTTTTTATTTGCATTGGCGTTGTTTTTTTTTAATAATCGGGAATCAGAGTTTCGCTCCCCTACATATCTAAGGGTAGGGACATTCATTCTGTCCCAAGGCCCAAATCTAAGAAATAACAAAAGATTTCACAATTATGCTCACTTGTTAGTTTTGAACTTTAGACCTCCAAGGGAGCATACCTTGGAAACACTAAGCCTCTTCCAACGAGGCTGCCCCTTTGGGACTCTTACTTGCATTTGCTTGTACTTTACCTTGTAATTTGGTGTGCTGGATTGGTTATACTAATGTAAAATGAAACATTCGATACCTTGGAATCTACCTGCTCAGTTTATTTTATCATTTACTCATATTGTGACTTAAGTAGATCTTTTTTTTTTTTTTGACAAGATTAAGATTTTGGTAATAACAGGCTGAAATGGTAACTGTGGTGTTTCCGATGAGATTTAAGGATTCTATAGACATTGCTCTTGCAACTTCTTTTCTCCAGGTAAGGTCATAATTTTTCACCAAATCAAGTGAACAGAAGTCTGCAAAGACACCTTTAACTTTCTTTATGGAAAAATTAGTGTGTCATATATTTGTGCATAATCCTGAACAGTACTTCCTTAGCAGAATATTCCAATGGCTGTAATTCTACTGATAGAACTTCTAAAGTTATTATCAAGAAAGAATCGTAAACAACAATAAAAAATAAGAAAACGTGAGACAAAGAACACATAAATTTACGTGGTTTACTAACGTTGTGTTAGCTACGTCCATAGACAAAGGAGACAAACCATTTTATTAAAAGATAGAATAAAAATGTTAGGCAAAAGGGGAGGGTTTTAAGAGAGTTTATGTAGTGCAATTCTCATAAAATCTTAATATATCATTTGGCTAAAATTACATAAAAGCCCAATACGAAAATATAAAACATAACTAACATATTTTCTAGGTTCAGGGGCATTGCACTCGAGCCCCCACTAGGCACTTCGCCCATGGATCTCGACTCGCTGATCAGGCAGTGACACCCTGCATTGAATATTTGTACGTGCACCATAGTTCAAGACATTTCTAAAATTATGGTTATGACTATTTAGGATAACATGCTCTCTTTGACTAAGTTTTGAAATTTCATGTTGTCTATACAGGAGTTTATAGAAGCAAGACGAGCTGTTGGACTTCATAATGCCCCTCCATGTTCATGGTCTCCGTCTCCTCCTCAGGAATTGAAGGAAGCTCCTAATGATACATTATCAGCTAATGCAGGATTTGTGACTTTTGGTAATGTCCTAAACTCTTGCTTGTTTTACAAGATCTTTCCATTATTCTAACTTGCATAATTGACTTTATTGAATGCAGTAATTTTCCCTTGGCATGTAGAGGGGGAAAAGATGGACCGTGTAATTTGGAGTTTGTCAACATTTCATGCCTATGTTAGTTATCATGTTAAGGTTTGTTTTCTTGCATTATACTAACCTAAATCAATTTCTTTTATCATGTGGATTCTTTAGGAAGTTCCCTTTGTTGCTTGAAAATGCATGACCGAATGATAAATTTTTACTTTATGCGGTCCTAATTCAGTCCCACAAGGGAGTTTAATTGTAAACTCCCTTGTTGTCTACTGAGTCTAGGGCTTGGGATGGGCATGGGTGCCTCTAGATTTAATGGAGCAGAGCTCCGATTTCTCGGTTTAATAAAAAACACTATCGGTCCTAGGCAGGGTGTTATAGTCATCTTTGCTAACCAATCTCAAAAATAAGTTTGACTCTTTTGATAGTATGGAGGAAATAAAATGCTCTCCCCTCTCTCTTCTTTTCTCCTACCTCTAGCTAGGACTCAATTCTCGATTATTGAAAACTTAAGGTATTAACTGTTCTCCTTTTAGCATTGGAGAATCTTTCATTATTTGATTTCGAATAAATATTTTCATATCTCCGGACAGTGTTCAGAAGGTTTTATGCACTCACGAATGCGACGCCGTGTTGAATCTCTGATTGAGGTAGCATTCTATCTCTTGTTTTTGTTTCATTTTATTCAACTGTGTGAGTGTGAACATTTCGGACAATCTAACAATTTAAATTACAACTAGTTGAGCTATAGTGCTTTTTTATGTTTGAGAAAAATTGTTGTTGGTTTCATCAAGCTTACGTTCATTTGGATGACCCTTTTTGAATGGTTTTGTCTGTTATGTTATTTTCTTTCAGCTACAATCCAATCCAAAATTTGACTAAGCTAGTTTTTTATGGATTGAACTCTAATGTTTTAAAAGTGCCTTAGAGATCAAAGAGGTTATATATAAATTCAATTCACAATGATTACCTATCTAGGAATTGATTGCCTATAATTTGTTTATAGTCAAATGTAATAAAGTTATGGTGGATAACAAAGAAAAAGAGGAATACTTGTCTTCTTATGAATAAGAAGGCAAACCCTCCTTAAAGCATACGTGGCACCTCTTGGTGTCACAAATTTTTTTTTTCCTCTTTCTTTTAACATTGTTGAAACAAATTTTTTGTGGCACTAACGGGTTTATTCATAAGGTGGCAAGTATTTCTCAAAGAAAAAACTAGTTTTAGATGGTCTTCTAACAATTTAGCTACATAGGCTTTTATATGCATACAACCTAGAATGCAGTTTAATTAGGGTGAGTTGTGGTGTAGGCACTTGGTCGTGCCAGGCCAGATGAAAACAATACAAGTGAAAATACGCACAGCAGATCCTTCAAACATCTGGATGGTGATGAGAATGTTGGCTGATGATGAATTCCATTACACTTTTGTGGAAATTTTGCAATGCCAAGTAGTGAGTTTTTGTATTTTATTTCTTTCACTTATTGGGCCATTCTTGCTGCTTTTTGGCTTCCTACCCTCCAATAAACTTACTTTTCAAAGGGTGAGTTGCACCTGTAATTTGATTATGTACTGGATTGTAATTGCTTCATATTATGCTCATTGATGGCAAGTTGGAATAAAAAATTTGTTGACCTTGTTAGCATTTTGAGAATTCACTAGTAATGTAATATAGTCAATGACAACAATTTCTATTTCATGCAATTTATATATACATTCCTTCCAACGGGCTTATGGAGAATTAAAAATTATGGAAAAGAATAGGAGGAAAAATGATAAATATAGAGAATGATTATCTATTTTTTGGAATAAAAGGAATGGCTATGAAGAGAACTATTACTTATATTTGGAGTAGATGGAATAATTATTGGAGAATCGTTATTTGTGTTTGGAGTACAAAAATAAAAAATAAAAAAAATTATTAGGAAGTGAATGAGATTATGAAAGGAAAAAAATAATAATCGAAGAAAAATCCAAACCTAAATTAAATTATTCCTTCATAATTATTCTTCTTCTCTTTTTCATAAACATTCCCCTATCATTACTTTCATTTTTATCCATTTTTTGAAATTGTTCATTTCAAAAAAAAAAAAAAAAAAACAGAAAAAAGAAATTGTAATTGGTCATAGCCATAAATTAAGTGAAATGGGCCCATAGGCCCATATTTTGATGAAAATGGGCCAGAGTTGATGGGCCCACAGAATTGGCCGGTGGGTCAGGGTCGGTAGCAGAATAAGCGGCAAGGAAAAAGGAAGGGCCGGAAACAGTGTGGATTTATGTGCAATGTGCTCTTTGCTTTCCCAACCCTATTTCTTGACCATAGTTGCATCAAAATTTGTGTCGTGGACCTCTCTTAACATTTAATAATAATTAAAAATAAATAAATTTGAAGGCGTGGGAATAAGAATATAAAAGAAGATAAAGTAATTTTCTTATGATTCTTTTTCCACAGTAAATATATGGAAAAAGTCCTAAAAGTTTGTCCAACAAAATTGGCTACCTTGGGTGAAGCATTTTTTTCTTCCAAATAACATAGTAAATAAAATTTGAAAAATAAAAAAGAAATAAGTTCAATTCACAATAAATATTTACTCAATAATTAATTGTTTACGAATTTTTCTCGATAACCAAATATAATAGAGTTATGATGTTACTTTCGTGAAATTCTTGTGTTAAATTATAAGTTTAGTCTTTAAATTCAAAGTTTGAAGACCTTTTAGAGATTGTTTGAGACAATTAGAATGAGAATGATTATATCATAATAATTTTCAAACCCATGCTTCGGCCACCTACAATCATTCTTTTATAATTACTATTCATCCTTCATATTCATCTCTTTTATCATAAGTATTCACTATTCACAATCTCATTCTTCTCATAACTACTTTTCATTCCCTCATAATTATTTCGTATGCCCTAAACACAAGAAATGATTTCCTTCAAAATTATTGCATTTACCACAAACACATATAATGATCATTCTTTCTGTTAATCATTTTCTACTGCAATTCCATTTCTCTATAATCATTCATATTCTTCTTGTCTCAAACCCTCCCTTTAAACATTTTTTAAATTTGAAAACCCTCTTTAAGATACAAACTTAGAGAGTTAGGTGAGTGAGCCTATAACCTAACCAAATTCTTATTTGTTTAGAAATTTGAGCACCTTATGCAATTGATAGAAGTGGAGGACATAATTATGGAACACAGAAAAATATAGAATAAAAAGGGGTAAAGGGATGGTGGAGAATGCCTTTTACACAAATTCTTATTCTAGCAGAACAGCATCTTCTTCCTTTTACCATTAAAACTCTGTCATTTTCCTCTCAACCAAAGCAGAAAGATCAAAGGCATTTTGAGAAAAAGAAGAAGAAACAAGAATGAATGATTTAGCAGGTCCGATCATCGCTTCGGTTTTGTTCGCGTTTCTTTCTCCGGGGATGATCATACAGATGCCCGGTTCGGAGAGGCCACTGGAGTTCATGAACTTGAAGACCAGTTTTGCTTCCATTTTTGTTCATTCCGTTGTCGTTCTTCTGCTCCTAATTTTGTTCCTTGTTATGCTCGATCTCCATATTTACATTTAGTGCCCTCTCTGCTAAGTTCTTCTTGTTCATCTTCCTGCTGCTACGTATAATCTTCTCTGTTCTTTTTCATTGATGATTTGTAGTAGTAGAGCTCTCATGTTTCTATCTAATGGAAAAAGTCACTCATGGTTTCATTTCAAGTTTAGATCTCTTGTTGTTCATTGTCTTTTTTAATCACTGTTTCATTTTCCTCACTGGAACTTTTGTTCACCCAAAAGCAAGGAATGTGCTGGTCTCTCAATTTTTTTCATTTTTAATGTCTATTCGCATATCTCGATTATTTTCACAGGACATGGTGTTACTCTACAATATTGGACTGCAAAGGAAATTGTATGAAATTATTTTCTATGTAGGTGATCATCATAAACTATACGTATGATCTCCAAAATTCTCTTAAACAACTAGATAACCTCATTATAGTTTTCTCTCTGAAATTTTCAACGGTTGTATGTGAAGGTCTAAAATTCAATATAGTCCTATTGCTCATGTTTGTATTACATAGGTCTCAAATTTTCAAGTGTTAATACAGCTTTGATTTTCATTTTTATGTTTTATAGTATAACAACAGTATTTGAAGTTAGCTACTCTAATATATCCCGATGTTGATACCTAGGGACAAATCCATAGTGCCCCAGATATTAGGGTAGAACCTCTAACTCTCGATCATAAAAAATCTAGTATTTAGAGTTAGATGTTTAGAACCTGCAACTTCTTAATTAAAAATACATGTCAATAACTGTTAAGCTAAGTTTAAAGTTTTAAATTTAACTAGATAACCCTACTATATTTATTTATTAAGAAAACAAACTAATTCTTTAATAGGAGATTGTCAAACGCGACCTTTTAGATGCCCAAATTCTTTTTAATTACTAAGTCAATCAAGGATAGTCTTTATTTTGAATATATAAATAAAGATTAGTTAGGTAAGTTTAAAGTTCAAGGTTTAATTGGGTCTAATTGACCATAGTCCTTAAAAAGGATGAACATTTGTTTAATGGATGATTAAGCATATATATAGCAGCTTGCTACTTTATCCATAACCTTCAGTGACAAAGGAAAACAAACTTTACCCCAATTCAACATAAAACATAACTAACTTTCCCCTTTATTTTCAATGCTATATATTCAAAAAGGAAAATTTCACTCCACTGTGGGACACACTGCAGGGCACATTGGCTGTGTATATAAACTCATTGAATCTTCAAAGTTTTTTGTGTCATTCAGTTTATCTCATACAAACTCTAATACAGATTAATGGATCTTCCAGTTTTTTATGAATGAAACATAATCAATTACCATTCCCAAAGCTTCACTCAAATAATCCCCATTCATCAAAGTCAGAAAAACAATTGAAAAACAGAGCACAAATTCAGAGAACGATTCTCGCAATTGAGATTAAACACACAAGCAAATCTAATCTGATTCACACCTTAATTTCCATATATCATACACAGACATACAATTAAAATCCAGATCAAACAAGAAGATGGAGAAATTAAGAAAGACAATAATACAATCGATATGCAAGGATGTTGAATTATGAGCCCAGAAAGACATGAACACGAACAGCCAACAAGAAGATGCAAATTAGGGCAAAATAGATGATGGAATGAACCAGAATGGAGACGCCACTGGTGTGGAAATTCCCGAATTCGACGAACCGGTTCTTGCCGGGCATCTGAACCAGCAAACCGGGGGTTAGAAGAACGAAGAGCATCACCGCCACGAACACCGGTCCCCAATCCGCCATTGCCGGTTCGATCTTGGCGTTGGTAGAAATGAGGAAGAAAGGGTTTTAAGAAAGGAATAGTGGGAAGGGGATGAGTTGGAAAGGGGAAGGTAGGTTAGTGAATGAAGTTATTCAGATTCACATGTTCAAACCACACACTTCCATTAACCAACATTTTTTGTTTTTTTTATTTTTTGGATTTTTTTTTTTATTTTGTTGTTTTATATGTGTTCATAGTTAGTTTTCACTTATGCCTTGAACGCATTAATGTTTTGAGATTAGTAGTCGAGAGTTTGCTTTCCGTATTGCAACAATCCATTCTGCATGCATTTAGCGCAATCCGTTTTCGCACTCTGCATGCACTTAGGCATCCACATTCTATTTTAAGGTTTATGCATTCTGTAATACAGTTTAATGAGAGTGAATATATAAATTCGAATTAAACCCTAGCCGTATTATGACATTCACTCTGTAATTCTGTACTCTGTAATTTTGTCTCTCCTTAATGCAATCGTTCTACTTCTCTGCCCGTGGACTAGCTAACACAACGTTAGTGAACTACGTAAATTCTGTGTATTTTTTCTTCTCTTTACGTTTTCTTTATCTTCGCATCGGTTTTTAATTGTCGTTTTCATAACAATTAGTTACAAGTTAGATATAGATTGTTTATTAGTGAGTGTTGAAAATGGAGATATTTGTAAGGGACTGTTTTGGGATGTCGAGTTGCTAATTGTTGTCGGTAGGTAATAGTTGGTTCTTTGTATATGAAAGGTAAGAAATGGTTAAATAAGTTTTTTTTTTCAATATTTGTGACTAACTAAATTAGTTTGTGTGCATCTCAACTTATGTTACTTATATACCGTTTAACCTTACAACATGAAACTTTGAGTTTGTTTGTCATGTGCATAAAGTACTTGTTTTATTCTTAGCTTTCTATTCAATCATTATAACCTATACCAATTCATCTATAACTTTTATAAAAATGTGTTGATGTATATAATTCAAACAACGGAAAGAATCAAACATCCAACTTTTATAAAAAGGTACACAATGTTTTTTACCATTTAAGCTCTTTTAATGTACGTGTTGATTAATAGTTTTTTTTTTTTTTAACAAGAATACCGTGGATGAGAGAATTCAAACCATTGAACTATTGGATTGAGTATTTAATATATATATATATATATATATATAAGAAAAAAATACTCTTCATTATTATTTTTTAAATTCAACCATTAGGAAATTTAAAAATTCAAATTTGTAATCTCTTTAATTACTAAGTTACATAATAGAAATTAAATTGTTACAAATTAAAAAAAAATGAAAAGAATAACTTTTTTAAAACTAAAATTAAGAGACAAAATTGTTACTAGAGGTATTTACCTAATTAAATAAATGAGGTTTTGGCATTAAAAAAATAATAAATAAAAGAGGGTTTGGCATTAAAAAAAATAATAAATAAAAGATTGGGCTTGAGCCGTTTGAGAGTTATGGGCTTATCTGTATTTGAACTCTGAATTGGCCGAAAATAGAAGTGAAATGAAAAAGGAATATAAAAACGTCGACAGCAGGGTTCGAACCTGCGCGGGCGAAGCCCAACAGATTTCAAGTCTGTCTCCTTAACCACTCGGACATATCGACTTCTTGTTCAAATGTTTTTAGGTTTATTAATTGAAACTAATAAAATAAAACTGAGAATAAAAATCTTGAGTTGCGAAGTTTCGTATTTAAAATATTTATTTCATATATATTAGTTCTAAATTAAAAATCTTTGGCCCATAATTCAAATAACTAGAACAAACCAAATTCAATTAGTCCATGTTTGGGTTTGAATATTGAATCCACTTTTTTTCTATTTCGGCAAATTGAATAATTCCTAACCATGGACCTTTTAATCAGTAATTGATTCCTTATTCACTTAGTTTTAATCATTTTGAT
Organism: Sechiopsis laciniata; assembly: GCA_037833695.1. Lineage (NCBI taxonomy): Eukaryota > Viridiplantae > Streptophyta > Magnoliopsida > Cucurbitales > Cucurbitaceae > Sechiopsis > Sechiopsis laciniata. Next base: position 16,405 of record JBBMKA010000025.1, read on the forward strand.
ATCATGAGTGGGAATATTCAATCTCCAAATATAGTTAAATTAAAAAATTAGATTTTGGATCAAAATAATTTAGCGTTGGAACAAATAGATTATCAACAAGGGATGACAAAAAAAACAATTCTGAATTCAATCAATACTCATACATCATCAACAAGGGATGACAAAAAAAACAATTCTTCTTGCAAAAGGTTAAACAATGAAACAAGTATCAACCCACATCAAAATCCAAGTACAAAACTAAGATACCATTTAAGGAGATTATTGTTTTTTAGTTCGTCAATAATTAAAGTGGTGAGATTTGAATTCATCATCTCTTAGATATGTTATAATTTGTTTGATAGTGTTACTCTCCTAATCAAGTAAGTAAATCGAATGGATAAGATATATTCGATTCATATCAATACAAAAATGAGTGTTTATTCTTTAGAGATGGTTTCAACGTGATCAGTTGAAAATAAGAGCATATAGAAAAATCTCTATTGCCAAATTTATGCATCATTGAAATTTATGGAGACAGAGCGAAGCTTGCACGGTGGTGGATCTAGTTATCAGTTTGATTACTCTTATTTCATTCAATTATTTATTTCTCATTAGTTAAGTTTTTACTTCTTTTTCGTTAATAAATATTTTAATAAGATCATACATCGAAAAGAGTGGATACTTCGTAACAATATATAAGTAGATGAACTACTCCTTTCATTACCAATTAGTTTTGAGATGAATATCCACACTATCGAATATGATATCAGATATCATCAAGTCCAAACGGATATTTGGTCTAATAAAAATAAAATTAAGATTTGACTCAAAATTGGCGAGGGCAAAAGAGCCATCGTCTTAAAGGGCATGTTAGGATCAAGACCTCATAATAATATAGAAAGTAGATAAATTATTTCTCTCATTACTACAATTGATTTTGAGATGAATTTTCATACTATCTAGAGATTCGAATTTATAGTTTCTTGATTATTTTCGGATTGGAATGGGAGAACTTCAATTTGAATTGGGTACATAAAAAGAAATAAATGAATCCTAATGCAATAAATACAATATATCGGTTGGTTTGGGTTGAACTAAACAAAAAATCACTAACTCGAGAATCGAATCAATTTTGATGGTTCTTTTTAATCTCAATCCAACCCTTATATTTTAAATTGGCTTATTCAAATTTTTAGACTATCGATTCTTTTGTATATCCCTAATAATTATATATTTTAAGTATGCTATTGTTAGTTGTCTAAAATTTGAATTTGGACTTATTTTAGGTTATGCAAAAGATATAATCTTTAATGTAAATAAATTATATGAACTAAAAATAATTAAGAAGGTCCCACTCTAAAAATTTTATTTAAAAAAAAAAAAAAATCGAATGAGTTGATGGCGGGCTGGCTAAGTTGATTGGTTGAAATTTAGTTTATGGTTATAGTTCGATCCTCAAAATCGATATTTAACTCTCATCTTATCTGATAACACTATATACATAATTCACTAACTTTATAAAACTCTATGATTATAAATATTGTAAAAAAGAAAAGGGAGAATTTGAAATAATTTGTATTAAAATGTAAAATATAAGAACAATTTTATCAAAAATCCATTCATTAAAATAAAAACAGTCCTAAATCTCTCCACAAGTTATATGTCAATTTGAAGTTTGAACAATATATATATATATATATATTTTTTTTTTTTTTTTGAAAATCAAGAAATCGGAGTTTCGTTCCCTATACCCGGGACACCACTGGCCCGTCCTTAAGTTGTGGTACCGAGATATTTTGAAAAGTATTCTAATTTAAGTACTTTCCAGCGGTCTCGAATAAAAAATCTCTTAAACAAGCTAGCCTTCAAATTTAAACAACATTATTTTAAACATACAAAAACAACATTGTTTTTGTCCAAAATTGAAAAAGAGAAAATGGACAAAAAGGAAAAAGTATAAATAGTGGATGTGGATGTGGATAACCGTTTGTGACATTGTAGTTATCCATTTATGTTGAATTTCTTAAAATTAGTTTGGTTTAAAGTTTTGATAAATAGAGTTCCGAAAATTATTTTGAAAAGTTATTTTAACTAGTTAAAAATTGAAAATTGTAACAAAAAATTTGTTTGAATATGCTTTTTGTTGAAGAGTTAGAACAAAAAACTTATTTGCATGTAGAATTAATATAAGTAGTTATTTTGAGTAGTTAAAAAAATGATTAAAATGAGTTGTTAAAAATGAGTTATTTTGAATGATTAAAAATTAGTGGTTAGAAATAAAGAGTTATTTTGAATAGTTACAAATGAATTATTAAAAATAAGGGGTTAGAAATAAGGAATTATTTTTATTAATAAAAATAAGGAATTAGTTTGAATAATTATAAAAAAAATTCGTTAGATGTAGTTTTACAAGTTAGATCTAATACCTCCTTAAATATGAGAAGCAAACACCTGTCAAAATTTGTTTTTTAAAACATGTTAGTTTTTTTAATATAATTATTAAAATAATAATATGAACAAACATAATTTAAAAAAAAAAAAAAAAATCAAACAGTGAATAACTAGAATTCATAATTTTGGAAAAAAAAATCAAACGGTGAATAACTAGAATTTTGTTTTTAGTGCAAGTTGGAGAGGGGACCACAAACTCTTTTTATATCATATTTATGAATAAACCACGAATAAAATTTTAAAAATTAATTCAATGATTAATTATAAATTAATTTTTTAGGATTTGAATATTTCAAACTTAAAATTTAATTTTTATAATTTAAAAATAGAACTTAATCTATTTGAGAAAAAAAAAGTTAGAATTCAATTTATATCATTTAAAAACTATAATCTAATTTTATAATTTTATAAAATCTAAAAAATAGTGTTTTTTCATTTTTAATTATTGACAAATTAACTACGTAAAAACTAATTATTTATATGTTAATAATAATATATAAATTAAATGAATGATTACTTCAAAAAAAAATAAAATTAAATGAATGGTTGGATAAAAAACATATATTATTTATACCTAAATAGTTACTTAAATTTATCAACGATTACCAATAATACCATTACTTTTAAGTTTTATCGAAACATAAAAAACTAAAATTTTAATTTTAAAATGATAGAAACCAAATTATAACTTTCTCAAAATTATAACTTATAAAATAATTCTAACATTCTTAGATTTACTCTTAATCCAAAATCAAAATTAATGATTGAAATTCATAACGTTTTGATTACAGCCACAAACACCTGGAGTAGCCATTACTTTTGCTTCCTTCCAATTTAATTTTTTTTTTTTTGGTCAATTGTGAACTTTTCAAATTGTTAGTAGAGAATACTAGTTGTTCACGAAAAGACATTGAATTTAGTACAAAATGAATGAGCATTATTCATAGGTAAGAAGTAAAAAAGTTATCTTTTCATTAGAAAGACAAAAGAAGAATATTCCAATGACTTCAAATTGTATCAGCATTGCCATTTGATATTGACACTTCTGGTAGATTATCAATTTTGATTTGATCTTCTAATTTGAATCCTCATAGCCATTGCCAACGAAACAGAACAGACCAGTTCAAGCTCATCATATTCATGGAGATATCTATATTTCCAATTTAAAAAAAAAAAAAAAAAAACCAATATTATTTTGCCACCCCATTTGCATCAATCGAATCGACCCCACGTTATCATTCCCCATCTCTCTGTCTATTCGCCTCGTCTTTTAAAACCTCTTTTTTTTTTCCTTAATTCAAAACAGAGTTGGGTTTGTGGGCATTAATGGGTGGGTTGAACGAGAAGCTTGTGGCATTTTTGAACAATAGATGGTTGGTTTTTGTGGCTGCAATATGGGTTCAATCTTGCGCTGGAATTGGGTATCTATTTGGGAGCATATCGCCGGTGATCAAGACCAATTTGAGTTACAATCAGAGGCAAATTGCGCGGCTCGGTGTTGCCAAGGACCTTGGCGACAGCGTCGGCGTTTTGGCCGGAACCTTGTCGGAGATATTGCCCTTTTGGGGAACTTTGTTGGTCGGTGCTTTCAGTAACTTTGTTGGGTATGGTTGGATTTGGCTCATTGTCTCTGGTCGAGCTCCTGTTTTGCCTCTTTGGGCTGTAAGCTTTCAATCTCTTTTTTGCCTTTTTTTTCTCTTCTTTGAGTTTGTGTTTGGATTCTACTTCTATTTCTTTGTGGGTTTGGATCTTCTTCTTTGGATATTTCGAATAGGATTACTTAGTTGGAGTCTCACTGCCCGATCAACGACCCGGAGTTTCTTTAATAAAACATTTATCTCCCTCCTATGTAGAGGATGTAGTTAACACAACCTTAATGATTTTTTTTTTTTTTTTTTTTTTTAATTTTTTTTTTTATTGTTGTTTTGATTATTCATAACCATAACCATATCCATTATTGTGATGGTTTCTGATGGAGGTAATTTAGCCTTTGGATGGAATCTGTTATTGCTTTCAAAAGCGCATCTGGGTGTGTGGATGTGATTTTTACTTTATGAATCTAATTCAAACCTTTCATGACCACCACCTTCCTCTCCAACCCACTCTATCCAAACACACCAAAATTACTTTGTTTTTTAGTTCATAAGGAGTTCGTGGTTGTTAATACATTCAGAATGTCAGTTGAACTATGTTTACTTTGTCACACCAACATTACTTTTAGTTTTGTTGTAAAAAATGCAGCAGGAAGCAGCTTATCTGTTTGATAATTTGTTTCTCTAAGATCATAAAAGAAGTTTTATTGAATATTCATGGATGGAAAACTGATTGCTGTGTAAAGTACTTCACAAACAAATTTGCTGTGTAAAGTACTTAGAAGCTATTGAAAAGTTCCTTTTGAAACGTCCAGAATCAATCTTAGCCTGTGCATTAGTTTGAAGAAAACATGGCTATTGAACCAATCTAACCAATTGAAGTTTGAAGAACAAACTGTTGAGTTATTTCATGTTTTTACCATTTTTGTTTAGTCAAGTATTGATATCATTGTGCAGATGTGCGTTCTTGTATTTGTGGGAACAAATGGGGAGACATACTTCAATACAGTATCTTTGGTTTCTTGCGTACAAAACTTTCCGAAAAGCAGGGGTCCGGTGGTTGGGATTCTGAAAGGCTTTGCTGGTTTAAGTGGTGCAATTTTGACTCAAATCTATGCAATCATGCATTCTCCTGATTCAGCCAATCTTCTATTCATGATTGCAGTAGGTCCTGCAATGGTGGCTATTGGTATGATGTTTTTTATCAGACCGGTCGCCGGTCATCGACAAGTAAGACCGTCCGATAACATGAGCTTTACTAGTGTTTATGGTGTCTGCCTCCTTCTGGCTGCATATTTGATGGGAGTCATGCTTGTTGAGGATCTTGTTACCTTGAGCCCCACAGTGATTGCCATTTTTACTTCTGTTATGTTTGTCATCCTTCTTACTCCCTTTTTGATTCCTGTCACATTGACTCTTAGCTCCGAAACCACGACATATCCTGAACACGAGGCTCTCCTACAACAGTCACCGAAACAGGAATCTGCAGCGAGATCTGAACCAGATAGTAACGAAGTGATATTTAGTGAGGTCGAGGACGAAAAGTCTGAGGGAGAGGACTTGCTTCCTGCATTGGAGAGACAAAAACGCATTGCTCAGTTGCAAGCAAGGCTATTGCAAGCAGCTGCAGAAGGAGCAGTAAGAGTCAAGAGAAGGAAGGGCCCTCGTAGAGGGGAAGACTTCACTTTGGGTCAAGCTTTAATCAAAGCAGACTTTTGGCTTATATTTTTCTCCCTTCTCCTTGGTTCCGGAACCGGATTGACCATCATCGATAACCTCGGACAAATAAGCCAGTCTTTAGGCTATGATAACGCGCATATTTTCGTATCCATGATCAGTATATGGAACTTTCTCGGCCGTGTTGGTGGCGGATACTTTTCCGAGATTGTTGTAAGGTACAAAAATGATTTTAGTTTTCTTAAGGGCAGTGAGTAAATGTTAGACTTTACACTTTTCATAGAATATTTCATTATATCTTAGTGTCATTTTCATGAACAGAGATTACGCTTATCCAAGACCGGTTGCAATGGCGATTGCGCAATTCTTAACGATATTTGGACATGTCTTCATCAGTATGGGATGGCCCGGGGCAATGTACATCGGTACTCTTCTAACCGGGCTCGGATACGGGGCTCATTGGGCGATCGTGCCTGCTACTGCCTCTGAATTGTTTGGCTTGAAAAAGTTTGGGGCTTTATACAACTTCCTCACCCTTTCAACTCCTATGGGATCTCTTATATTTTCTGGCTTAATTGCAAGCACTATATATGATAGTGAAGCAGAGAAGCAAGCTCATAATCATCTCTCGCAGCTGCAGAGCTCTTCATCAATTTGGTTTGGCAGACTTTACACCGAGGGACCACACAAGTGCGTCGGTACCGTATGTTTCTTTCTAACTTGTATGATCATGGCTGGATTCTGTGCTATTGCAGGCATGTTAAGTTTGATTTTGGTGCATCGTACAAAGGGTGTTTACTACAACCTCTATGGAAAGTCTCGTGCTTCGACTCTTTTGTAAATTGCTTTCGTTTGTTGTTTTACGATCATGTTTGTTGTTTTGAAATCGAGTGAAATGTTTGCTCGGTTGGCATTGCGAGAACGCCCCGGGTTCCCCTTTTGCATAAGCCGAGAACTAGCTGAAATTGATTTGGTTTCTGCACTCTTACAGTAAGAATTCACCCTTTTGGTATAAAAAGTCTATTTGTGTTGCAAATTGCAGTTGGGTGGAAGAAAAATAGACATATTCATGTGCCATTTTCCTTCCTTCTATACCTCCAAGAAGAGAGAGACAGGGAAATACATTTGTAATATAATTGTTGTGGAACATTTTATATTTTGGATTTCACCATCAATAATCAGTGAATTAAAAAAAAATGTATGCTGTTAATTATTATTATTATTTTTTTGTAATTTTTATTGCCTTCTCTCTTTAAATTGGCTTGCATAGGTTGTATTATTGCTAATTGTCTTCTCTTTATATATATATATGTCGGTCTGGTTTGATAATGTGTTAAAAATATTATGGTGTACTTTTCTGCTGAGGTGGCTTGGCAATTGGGAGTTTGACTTAAAATTTTCTCCATATTTATTTGTTCAACAAATAATTAAATAAAAAATGGTCGGTAAGAAAAGATAAATTTCCCTCTTGTTAATTTAATGTATTAGAGTGGTCTCTGTCTTCTTCCTTTTTTTTCTTTTTTTCTTTTTTTTTTTTAACAAAAATCAAAACAGAAAATTACATTTTCAATTCCTAGATTTTAAGTATAGTTTATGTTTTGATTCATATTTTTTAAAATCAAATATTTTTATTCTCAATTTTAATACGGTTGAATTCTAGTATTTGTGTCTATTTTTATATTTATATTTATTTTAATTTTAAAATTAAATTCACATAAAAAATTAAAATATTTGCTTCAGTAATATATAGAATTTAAAATTAGTATGGTTATCATTCTAGTCAACATTTTATTATGTAATTAATATTTTTTTTATCTAAAAAATTGAAATTGAACTTTATTAAAATGAAAAAGATAAAAAAAATTATTTCGAAATATATAGATCAAATAAAAATTACAATATATTTTTTCTAAAAAATAAATATGTCAAAGTCAACTATTCCATCACCAACCTAAAATTTAATTTTCTACAATTATTTTGACAATCAAATATTTGTATATTATGTTTGATTTGCCCGGTAACAAAATAATGTTTGACTCTTTGGTAGATTGTTAAATACTTAGTAAGCATATTTATTGTATCAGAATGAGTTAGTAACGCGATGATTTCATTGTTTAATTGTAAATCAGTTCAACACCAACTTTACAAGTTCGATCCCGAGAATCGATATTTGTCGTCCCCTATATGTACTCATCAACATCAACTAAAAAATCAAACCAAAACTTTCTGAGTTTCCTTAACCCAAATTGAAAAAATCCTACCCAACACAACCCTTTTAATTTTAGTTGGGTTGTTCGGATTCAATGGATTAACGATTCTTTTATACATTAGTTTACTCTGCACACAAGTTTTAGTGTCGAATAAATACATAAATAATAAACTTAATTGCATTGTACATTGTTTATTTTTAGGTTCCAACAAAATACCGAGCTAAACTCGAGATAACTAGTTACATAAATTCAAAGACACAACAACAACTTATTGTTTGAGACTTCATCAACACAAAACAAGGATCATCAAAATCAAGAATTAAAAGCAGAGCAATCCCTTCGAATCTCACCGTCATCACCAATCTTAATCCCAACCCGACCCATCTTCGTCATAGCCGCAATAAACGCCGCATTAAACTCCGCCCCATTGGTTGAAAAGCTAAGCACCGTCGGCTGCGACTCCGACTCCTCGAACAGAATCTGGTCGGCGGTGAAGAGGCCCTTGCCGGCGACGAGGTTCTGGTAGTAAACGTTGTCGAATGTTCGAGGGGTTATCGGATCCATGTCGATGGCGATGCTGGGGTCCACGTTCTGTGGACACGCGTCCATTAGCTGTCGGGCGTAACCCGGGTCCAACGACGGGTCGACCGGGGACGAAGGGGAGAAGGAATAGAGGCGGTTCGCGAACCGGTCGCAGTGGGAGAACCCTAGGGTGTGGGCTCCGGAGAGGGCGATCATGTCGGCTAGGGTCAGGTTGTGGCTTGCAAACATCGTGACCAGCTGGGTTAGGTTGAAGAACGGTTCGGGTAGGTTTCCGGCCACTCGGGATGCTTGAGAAATTAGACCGTCTCGGCGGCCTAGTTCCACGCTGTATTGTGGGCCACCTGCCTGAAAAGGAATAAATGATTACGAAATTAAACAAGAACATTTCTTTTCTTTTTTTTGAAGAAATTAAACAAGAACATTAAGCCCTTTCATATAATTATTTCGACCTTCCTTCTTGGGTTATTTATTTATTTTTATAAGAATTTTGCATGTATAATAAAAAAATGTAAAATATTTTCATCTATAGCACAAAATCAAAATTAATTCATTTGTAGCAGAAAATGTGAATTGAATTTTAATTTATTAGTGATAGAATTCAATCAATGATAAACAGAAATTAATATAAAAATTAATGTACTATTGATGAATTATTTTAGAAATTGATAAATTCTCTATTTTTATTGTCAAAGCTTTCTTAGGTAGGTGTCCACCATAGATTGAACTCATCGCCTTAAGCATCTCAAGACCCTCTTTGATCACTTGAACTACTCCATAATGGTTAAAAAAAAAAAACAAATCTAATGTTTATGACTTATTTATAAATTAAAAAAATCAAAATATAGTTTGGCTTTTTTGAAAATGTTTACAAAGTAAGTAGATGAGCGAGAGTAGTATTTATAAATTTAATTTCTAAAAATAAAAAATTAAATTTGATTTAATTCATGGTAATCACCTATTTAAAAATAAATTTTATATGAATTTTCTTAACATTCAAATGTTCTAGAATCACGCAATATGTCTTTTGAAAATAATTAAGATGTGCGCAAGTTGATCCAATCAGTCACGAATATAAAAAAAAAAAAATCAAGATATTATCCAACATGGTTTTGTTTTTTACTTGTATTTAAAAAAAAAAGCTATAAATGATACTTTTACTTATGAACTTTTATGTAAAAACTAAAAAAAAAAAATGTAATTTACAAAAATTTGTTTTTAATTTTATAATTTAACTAAATTTCAGATGTTTTAAATATAAAATCATGGTATAAATTTATTAAAAAAAAAGGGATCATATTAGCTAAACAAAGTGTAAAAACGAGTATAATTTTCAAAACTAAAGGTTGTTTTACCAAAACATCCTTTAATGATTGGTCGTGACAAAAAATAGGGTCGGAGTTTGAAGTTTGAGCAATTTTTTAAGTTTATGAAATGGTGCAATAAAAGCGTTTTTTATCCTTCAAGTTTAAAAGAAGAAATTGAAATAAAAAGCGTGTTACTAACCAAGACAACGACATCCCTAGCTGCAAGAGCTAAGATGTCAGCACATGAGACAACACCAGGACAAACACTTTCAACGGCTTCTTTTGCTTTAGTTACAGTGTCAAAACCATCTCCTGCTAATGAAAGGTTGTCTGTTGCATCTTTCTCTGCATCTCCGGTTGCTGATGCTATCAACACCGAACCATCACATCCCTATACAAACGTTTTATTCAAAGCAAACTTAATATTGCATATATATCATCAAATTTCAACTACCAAATATTATTTCACAATTAATTCAATATCGATGAAACAAAGAATAAAAAAAACGAGAAAAATAACGCACCCATCTATTTGGTTTATTGAGTACAATATATATCAACTACATATATCCCCATGCTAAAGGAAAAATAGTTCTATCAACAAAGAACAAATTACAAAAGAGACAATAAGATATCCCTATTAAGTCATTTTGAGTGTCAAATAATTAATTCAAGACACAACATGCAAATCAAAAGGAAAAATTATATTAGGAGGTAAAACAAACAACAAAATTCTCATATTTGGTCATTCAAACCGTCAAACAACTTATTCCAAACATTTTAACACAAAATTATAAATTTTTTTTTAAAAAAAAAAAAAAAAAAAACTTCAAGATGATATAATTAACGGATGAATTCAATTAATGGTAGAGACTTTTTGAACAATAAACTGACTTGTGTCAAATAGCTCGCTTGTGAGAATAGTCAAAATAATCGTAATATATTAAAGAAAAGCTAATTAATTTACCTCAACAAAGCAATCATGGAAGAAGAGCCTTAAAGTTGCAGGGATGGTAACGAAGGTCTGAATTAACTTGTTTTGAACAGCCTGAGTAACAATTTGCTCCACGTTTGGGCAGCTCGAGGCGTAGAAATTCTCTACTAATTGTGCCTCTCTTCTCTCTACCGCAGCCGCCAGAAATATCACACACAAAACCAAACTCCTCCAAAAAACTCCCATTTTTTTTTTTTTCAACTTTCAATTGAGAGATTATTAATTAATGGGTATATTTATATATAAAAAAAAAACATGTGGTAGAATATTAAAATATACATCGATATTTAACTCTCATCTTATCTGATAACACTATGTACATAATTCACTAACTTTATAAAACTCTATGATTATAAATATTGTAAAAAAGAAAAGGGAGAATTTGAAATAATTTGTATTAAAATGTAAAATATAAGAACAATTTTATCAAAAATCCATTCATTAAAATAAAAACAGTCCTAAATCTCTCCACAAGTTATATGTCAATTTGAAGTTTGAACAATATATATATATATATATATTTTTTTTTTTTTTTTGAAAATCAAGAAATCGGAGTTTCGTTCCCTATACCCGGGACACCACTGGCCCGTCCTTAAGTTGTGGTACCGAGATATTTTGAAAAGTATTCTAATTTAAGTACTTTCCAGCGGTCTCGAATAAAAAATCTCTTAAACAAGCTAGCCTTCAAATTTAAACAACATTATTTTAAACATACAAAAACAACATTGTTTTTGTCCAAAATTGAAAAAGAGAAAATGGACAAAAAGGAAAAAGTATAAATAGTGGATGTGGATGTGGATAACCGTTTGTGACATTGTAGTTATCCATTTATGTTGAATTTCTTAAAATTAGTTTGGTTTAAAGTTTTGATAAATAGAGTTCCGAAAATTATTTTGAAAAGTTATTTTAACTAGTTAAAAATTGAAAATTGTAACAAAAAATTTGTTTGAATATGCTTTTTGTTGAAGAGTTAGAACAAAAAACTTATTTGCATGTAGAATTAATATAAGTAGTTATTTTGAGTAGTTAAAAAAATGATTAAAATGAGTTGTTAAAAATGAGTTATTTTGAATGATTAAAAATTAGTGGTTAGAAATAAAGAGTTATTTTGAATAGTTACAAATGAATTATTAAAAATAAGGGGTTAGAAATAAGGAATTATTTTTATTAATAAAAATAAGGAATTAGTTTGAATAATTATAAAAAAAATTCGTTAGATGTAGTTTTACAAGTTAGATCTAATACCTCCTTAAATATGAGAAGCAAACACCTGTCAAAATTTGTTTTTTAAAACATGTTAGTTTTTTTAATATAATTATTAAAATAATAATATGAACAAACATAATTTAAAAAAAAAAAAAAAAATCAAACAGTGAATAACTAGAATTCATAATTTTGGAAAAAAAAATCAAACGGTGAATAACTAGAATTTTGTTTTTAGTGCAAGTTGGAGAGGGGACCACAAACTCTTTTTATATCATATTTATGAATAAACCACGAATAAAATTTTAAAAATTAATTCAATGATTAATTATAAATTAATTTTTTAGGATTTGAATATTTCAAACTTAAAATTTAATTTTTATAATTTAAAAATAGAACTTAATCTATTTGAGAAAAAAAAAGTTAGAATTCAATTTATATCATTTAAAAACTATAATCTAATTTTATAATTTTATAAAATCTAAAAAATAGTGTTTTTTCATTTTTAATTATTGACAAATTAACTACGTAAAAACTAATTATTTATATGTTAATAATAATATATAAATTAAATGAATGATTACTTCAAAAAAAAATAAAATTAAATGAATGGTTGGATAAAAAACATATATTATTTATACCTAAATAGTTACTTAAATTTATCAACGATTACCAATAATACCATTACTTTTAAGTTTTATCGAAACATAAAAAACTAAAATTTTAATTTTAAAATGATAGAAACCAAATTATAACTTTCTCAAAATTATAACTTATAAAATAATTCTAACATTCTTAGATTTACTCTTAATCCAAAATCAAAATTAATGATTGAAATTCATAACGTTTTGATTACAGCCACAAACACCTGGAGTAGCCATTACTTTTGCTTCCTTCCAATTTAATTTTTTTTTTTTTGGTCAATTGTGAACTTTTCAAATTGTTAGTAGAGAATACTAGTTGTTCACGAAAAGACATTGAATTTAGTACAAAATGAATGAGCATTATTCATAGGTAAGAAGTAAAAAAGTTATCTTTTCATTAGAAAGACAAAAGAAGAATATTCCAATGACTTCAAATTGTATCAGCATTGCCATTTGATATTGACACTTCTGGTAGATTATCAATTTTGATTTGATCTTCTAATTTGAATCCTCATAGCCATTGCCAACGAAACAGAACAGACCAGTTCAAGCTCATCATATTCATGGAGATATCTATATTTCCAATTTAAAAAAAAAAAAAAAAAAACCAATATTATTTTGCCACCCCATTTGCATCAATCGAATCGACCCCACGTTATCATTCCCCATCTCTCTGTCTATTCGCCTCGTCTTTTAAAACCTCTTTTTTTTTTCCTTAATTCAAAACAGAGTTGGGTTTGTGGGCATTAATGGGTGGGTTGAACGAGAAGCTTGTGGCATTTTTGAACAATAGATGGTTGGTTTTTGTGGCTGCAATATGGGTTCAATCTTGCGCTGGAATTGGGTATCTATTTGGGAGCATATCGCCGGTGATCAAGACCAATTTGAGTTACAATCAGAGGCAAATTGCGCGGCTCGGTGTTGCCAAGGACCTTGGCGACAGCGTCGGCGTTTTGGCCGGAACCTTGTCGGAGATATTGCCCTTTTGGGGAACTTTGTTGGTCGGTGCTTTCAGTAACTTTGTTGGGTATGGTTGGATTTGGCTCATTGTCTCTGGTCGAGCTCCTGTTTTGCCTCTTTGGGCTGTAAGCTTTCAATCTCTTTTTTGCCTTTTTTTTCTCTTCTTTGAGTTTGTGTTTGGATTCTACTTCTATTTCTTTGTGGGTTTGGATCTTCTTCTTTGGATATTTCGAATAGGATTACTTAGTTGGAGTCTCACTGCCCGATCAACGACCCGGAGTTTCTTTAATAAAACATTTATCTCCCTCCTATGTAGAGGATGTAGTTAACACAACCTTAATGATTTTTTTTTTTTTTTTTTTTTTTAATTTTTTTTTTTATTGTTGTTTTGATTATTCATAACCATAACCATATCCATTATTGTGATGGTTTCTGATGGAGGTAATTTAGCCTTTGGATGGAATCTGTTATTGCTTTCAAAAGCGCATCTGGGTGTGTGGATGTGATTTTTACTTTATGAATCTAATTCAAACCTTTCATGACCACCACCTTCCTCTCCAACCCACTCTATCCAAACACACCAAAATTACTTTGTTTTTTAGTTCATAAGGAGTTCGTGGTTGTTAATACATTCAGAATGTCAGTTGAACTATGTTTACTTTGTCACACCAACATTACTTTTAGTTTTGTTGTAAAAAATGCAGCAGGAAGCAGCTTATCTGTTTGATAATTTGTTTCTCTAAGATCATAAAAGAAGTTTTATTGAATATTCATGGATGGAAAACTGATTGCTGTGTAAAGTACTTCACAAACAAATTTGCTGTGTAAAGTACTTAGAAGCTATTGAAAAGTTCCTTTTGAAACGTCCAGAATCAATCTTAGCCTGTGCATTAGTTTGAAGAAAACATGGCTATTGAACCAATCTAACCAATTGAAGTTTGAAGAACAAACTGTTGAGTTATTTCATGTTTTTACCATTTTTGTTTAGTCAAGTATTGATATCATTGTGCAGATGTGCGTTCTTGTATTTGTGGGAACAAATGGGGAGACATACTTCAATACAGTATCTTTGGTTTCTTGCGTACAAAACTTTCCGAAAAGCAGGGGTCCGGTGGTTGGGATTCTGAAAGGCTTTGCTGGTTTAAGTGGTGCAATTTTGACTCAAATCTATGCAATCATGCATTCTCCTGATTCAGCCAATCTTCTATTCATGATTGCAGTAGGTCCTGCAATGGTGGCTATTGGTATGATGTTTTTTATCAGACCGGTCGCCGGTCATCGACAAGTAAGACCGTCCGATAACATGAGCTTTACTAGTGTTTATGGTGTCTGCCTCCTTCTGGCTGCATATTTGATGGGAGTCATGCTTGTTGAGGATCTTGTTACCTTGAGCCCCACAGTGATTGCCATTTTTACTTCTGTTATGTTTGTCATCCTTCTTACTCCCTTTTTGATTCCTGTCACATTGACTCTTAGCTCCGAAACCACGACATATCCTGAACACGAGGCTCTCCTACAACAGTCACCGAAACAGGAATCTGCAGCGAGATCTGAACCAGATAGTAACGAAGTGATATTTAGTGAGGTCGAGGACGAAAAGTCTGAGGGAGAGGACTTGCTTCCTGCATTGGAGAGACAAAAACGCATTGCTCAGTTGCAAGCAAGGCTATTGCAAGCAGCTGCAGAAGGAGCAGTAAGAGTCAAGAGAAGGAAGGGCCCTCGTAGAGGGGAAGACTTCACTTTGGGTCAAGCTTTAATCAAAGCAGACTTTTGGCTTATATTTTTCTCCCTTCTCCTTGGTTCCGGAACCGGATTGACCATCATCGATAACCTCGGACAAATAAGCCAGTCTTTAGGCTATGATAACGCGCATATTTTCGTATCCATGATCAGTATATGGAACTTTCTCGGCCGTGTTGGTGGCGGATACTTTTCCGAGATTGTTGTAAGGTACAAAAATGATTTTAGTTTTCTTAAGGGCAGTGAGTAAATGTTAGACTTTACACTTTTCATAGAATATTTCATTATATCTTAGTGTCATTTTCATGAACAGAGATTACGCTTATCCAAGACCGGTTGCAATGGCGATTGCGCAATTCTTAACGATATTTGGACATGTCTTCATCAGTATGGGATGGCCCGGGGCAATGTACATCGGTACTCTTCTAACCGGGCTCGGATACGGGGCTCATTGGGCGATCGTGCCTGCTACTGCCTCTGAATTGTTTGGCTTGAAAAAGTTTGGGGCTTTATACAACTTCCTCACCCTTTCAACTCCTATGGGATCTCTTATATTTTCTGGCTTAATTGCAAGCACTATATATGATAGTGAAGCAGAGAAGCAAGCTCATAATCATCTCTCGCAGCTGCAGAGCTCTTCATCAATTTGGTTTGGCAGACTTTACACCGAGGGACCACACAAGTGCGTCGGTACCGTATGTTTCTTTCTAACTTGTATGATCATGGCTGGATTCTGTGCTATTGCAGGCATGTTAAGTTTGATTTTGGTGCATCGTACAAAGGGTGTTTACTACAACCTCTATGGAAAGTCTCGTGCTTCGACTCTTTTGTAAATTGCTTTCGTTTGTTGTTTTACGATCATGTTTGTTGTTTTGAAATCGAGTGAAATGTTTGCTCGGTTGGCATTGCGAGAACGCCCCGGGTTCCCCTTTTGCATAAGCCGAGAACTAGCTGAAATTGATTTGGTTTCTGCACTCTTACAGTAAGAATTCACCCTTTTGGTATAAAAAGTCTATTTGTGTTGCAAATTGCAGTTGGGTGGAAGAAAAATAGACATATTCATGTGCCATTTTCCTTCCTTCTATACCTCCAAGAAGAGAGAGACAGGGAAATACATTTGTAATATAATTGTTGTGGAACATTTTATATTTTGGATTTCACCATCAATAATCAGTGAATTAAAAAAAAATGTATGCTGTTAATTATTATTATTATTTTTTTGTAATTTTTATTGCCTTCTCTCTTTAAATTGGCTTGCATAGGTTGTATTATTGCTAATTGTCTTCTCTTTATATATATATATGTCGGTCTGGTTTGATAATGTGTTAAAAATATTATGGTGTACTTTTCTGCTGAGGTGGCTTGGCAATTGGGAGTTTGACTTAAAATTTTCTCCATATTTATTTGTTCAACAAATAATTAAATAAAAAATGGTCGGTAAGAAAAGATAAATTTCCCTCTTGTTAATTTAATGTATTAGAGTGGTCTCTGTCTTCTTCCTTTTTTTTCTTTTTTTCTTTTTTTTTTTTAACAAAAATCAAAACAGAAAATTACATTTTCAATTCCTAGATTTTAAGTATAGTTTATGTTTTGATTCATATTTTTTAAAATCAAATATTTTTATTCTCAATTTTAATACGGTTGAATTCTAGTATTTGTGTCTATTTTTATATTTATATTTATTTTAATTTTAAAATTAAATTCACATAAAAAATTAAAATATTTGCTTCAGTAATATATAGAATTTAAAATTAGTATGGTTATCATTCTAGTCAACATTTTATTATGTAATTAATATTTTTTTTATCTAAAAAATTGAAATTGAACTTTATTAAAATGAAAAAGATAAAAAAAATTATTTCGAAATATATAGATCAAATAAAAATTACAATATATTTTTTCTAAAAAATAAATATGTCAAAGTCAACTATTCCATCACCAACCTAAAATTTAATTTTCTACAATTATTTTGACAATCAAATATTTGTATATTATGTTTGATTTGCCCGGTAACAAAATAATGTTTGACTCTTTGGTAGATTGTTAAATACTTAGTAAGCATATTTATTGTATCAGAATGAGTTAGTAACGCGATGATT
Source organism: Sechiopsis laciniata (assembly GCA_037833695.1). Classification (NCBI taxonomy): domain Eukaryota; kingdom Viridiplantae; phylum Streptophyta; class Magnoliopsida; order Cucurbitales; family Cucurbitaceae; genus Sechiopsis; species Sechiopsis laciniata. The sequence goes on from JBBMKA010000025.1 coordinate 33,801, forward strand.
TCATTGTTTAATTGTAAATCAGTTCAACACCAACTTTACAAGTTCGATCCCGAGAATCGATATTTGTCGTCCCCTATATGTACTCATCAACATCAACTAAAAAATCAAACCAAAACTTTCTGAGTTTCCTTAACCCAAATTGAAAAAATCCTACCCAACACAACCCTTTTAATTTTAGTTGGGTTGTTCGGATTCAATGGATTAACGATTCTTTTATACATTAGTTTACTCTGCACACAAGTTTTAGTGTCGAATAAATACATAAATAATAAACTTAATTGCATTGTACATTGTTTATTTTTAGGTTCCAACAAAATACCGAGCTAAACTCGAGATAACTAGTTACATAAATTCAAAGACACAACAACAACTTATTGTTTGAGACTTCATCAACACAAAACAAGGATCATCAAAATCAAGAATTAAAAGCAGAGCAATCCCTTCGAATCTCACCGTCATCACCAATCTTAATCCCAACCCGACCCATCTTCGTCATAGCCGCAATAAACGCCGCATTAAACTCCGCCCCATTGGTTGAAAAGCTAAGCACCGTCGGCTGCGACTCCGACTCCTCGAACAGAATCTGGTCGGCGGTGAAGAGGCCCTTGCCGGCGACGAGGTTCTGGTAGTAAACGTTGTCGAATGTTCGAGGGGTTATCGGATCCATGTCGATGGCGATGCTGGGGTCCACGTTCTGTGGACACGCGTCCATTAGCTGTCGGGCGTAACCCGGGTCCAACGACGGGTCGACCGGGGACGAAGGGGAGAAGGAATAGAGGCGGTTCGCGAACCGGTCGCAGTGGGAGAACCCTAGGGTGTGGGCTCCGGAGAGGGCGATCATGTCGGCTAGGGTCAGGTTGTGGCTTGCAAACATCGTGACCAGCTGGGTTAGGTTGAAGAACGGTTCGGGTAGGTTTCCGGCCACTCGGGATGCTTGAGAAATTAGACCGTCTCGGCGGCCTAGTTCCACGCTGTATTGTGGGCCACCTGCCTGAAAAGGAATAAATGATTACGAAATTAAACAAGAACATTTCTTTTCTTTTTTTTGAAGAAATTAAACAAGAACATTAAGCCCTTTCATATAATTATTTCGACCTTCCTTCTTGGGTTATTTATTTATTTTTATAAGAATTTTGCATGTATAATAAAAAAATGTAAAATATTTTCATCTATAGCACAAAATCAAAATTAATTCATTTGTAGCAGAAAATGTGAATTGAATTTTAATTTATTAGTGATAGAATTCAATCAATGATAAACAGAAATTAATATAAAAATTAATGTACTATTGATGAATTATTTTAGAAATTGATAAATTCTCTATTTTTATTGTCAAAGCTTTCTTAGGTAGGTGTCCACCATAGATTGAACTCATCGCCTTAAGCATCTCAAGACCCTCTTTGATCACTTGAACTACTCCATAATGGTTAAAAAAAAAAAACAAATCTAATGTTTATGACTTATTTATAAATTAAAAAAATCAAAATATAGTTTGGCTTTTTTGAAAATGTTTACAAAGTAAGTAGATGAGCGAGAGTAGTATTTATAAATTTAATTTCTAAAAATAAAAAATTAAATTTGATTTAATTCATGGTAATCACCTATTTAAAAATAAATTTTATATGAATTTTCTTAACATTCAAATGTTCTAGAATCACGCAATATGTCTTTTGAAAATAATTAAGATGTGCGCAAGTTGATCCAATCAGTCACGAATATAAAAAAAAAAAAATCAAGATATTATCCAACATGGTTTTGTTTTTTACTTGTATTTAAAAAAAAAAGCTATAAATGATACTTTTACTTATGAACTTTTATGTAAAAACTAAAAAAAAAAAATGTAATTTACAAAAATTTGTTTTTAATTTTATAATTTAACTAAATTTCAGATGTTTTAAATATAAAATCATGGTATAAATTTATTAAAAAAAAAGGGATCATATTAGCTAAACAAAGTGTAAAAACGAGTATAATTTTCAAAACTAAAGGTTGTTTTACCAAAACATCCTTTAATGATTGGTCGTGACAAAAAATAGGGTCGGAGTTTGAAGTTTGAGCAATTTTTTAAGTTTATGAAATGGTGCAATAAAAGCGTTTTTTATCCTTCAAGTTTAAAAGAAGAAATTGAAATAAAAAGCGTGTTACTAACCAAGACAACGACATCCCTAGCTGCAAGAGCTAAGATGTCAGCACATGAGACAACACCAGGACAAACACTTTCAACGGCTTCTTTTGCTTTAGTTACAGTGTCAAAACCATCTCCTGCTAATGAAAGGTTGTCTGTTGCATCTTTCTCTGCATCTCCGGTTGCTGATGCTATCAACACCGAACCATCACATCCCTATACAAACGTTTTATTCAAAGCAAACTTAATATTGCATATATATCATCAAATTTCAACTACCAAATATTATTTCACAATTAATTCAATATCGATGAAACAAAGAATAAAAAAAACGAGAAAAATAACGCACCCATCTATTTGGTTTATTGAGTACAATATATATCAACTACATATATCCCCATGCTAAAGGAAAAATAGTTCTATCAACAAAGAACAAATTACAAAAGAGACAATAAGATATCCCTATTAAGTCATTTTGAGTGTCAAATAATTAATTCAAGACACAACATGCAAATCAAAAGGAAAAATTATATTAGGAGGTAAAACAAACAACAAAATTCTCATATTTGGTCATTCAAACCGTCAAACAACTTATTCCAAACATTTTAACACAAAATTATAAATTTTTTTTTAAAAAAAAAAAAAAAAAAAACTTCAAGATGATATAATTAACGGATGAATTCAATTAATGGTAGAGACTTTTTGAACAATAAACTGACTTGTGTCAAATAGCTCGCTTGTGAGAATAGTCAAAATAATCGTAATATATTAAAGAAAAGCTAATTAATTTACCTCAACAAAGCAATCATGGAAGAAGAGCCTTAAAGTTGCAGGGATGGTAACGAAGGTCTGAATTAACTTGTTTTGAACAGCCTGAGTAACAATTTGCTCCACGTTTGGGCAGCTCGAGGCGTAGAAATTCTCTACTAATTGTGCCTCTCTTCTCTCTACCGCAGCCGCCAGAAATATCACACACAAAACCAAACTCCTCCAAAAAACTCCCATTTTTTTTTTT
>JBBMKA010000025.1:37040-67626 GCA_037833695.1 Sechiopsis laciniata
GGGGGGGGTTTATGGGGATGGTGGAATCTTGGAAAGTGTGTAATATTATATAATATACAAAGACATACAACAATACACAACCGAACATGGCTTCATTTGTAATTAACTTTGAACAAAGAAGCCAAACCTACACACCCTTCCCCCATCTCCTTTTTCAACTTTAATTTCATTCAGAAAAAAAGAAAAAAGAAAAGTACTTTCCGAGGGCATTTTTGTAATTTGAATCATGTAAAGCCTTCATCCCTCCAAAATTTGATCTGATCCAAGAGCATATGATTTTGCATCTTTATGCAAACATTGGTATTGGTATTGCTTTTGCTTTATTTGTTTCTGTCTTTTTGTAAAGTTAAAGATGAATGCAAAACCCCAGGCTGAGAGAACAAAAGAGAATAGAGATGGGGTTGGATGCTGGTGCTGGTGCTGGTGCTATAAAATTGATGTTAGTTACATCTCAGTCTCTGCTGAAGTTCCATGGCTTACCAAATGAAGTTGTTGAAGTTGAAGTTGGAGTTGGAGTTCTTGTTGATCACCTTCCTCCTAATTCCTTGTGTCTCCTCCACCTCTTTGTCCCTCATTAAGGCACAAGCTTCTATTCTTGTTTCCATCAAACAGTCTTTTGGTAAACCAGCAGGTCCCTTGCTCCTTGACTGGAATGCTTCAAATTACTCTTCCCTCTGCTCTTGGACTGGAGTTCAATGCCATGATGTCGATGATGATCACATTGTGTCGAGCCTCGATCTTTCCAATCTCAACATCTCCGGGACCTTCCCCCCTCTGATTCACAACCTAACCAACCTTCGCTCTCTCAACATTTCCAACAATCAGCTCACCGGCCAACTCCACTGGAACTATTCTCACCTCAAACGCCTCCAAGTATTTGATGCTTACAACAACAACTTCAACGGCTCCCTCCCCACAGCCCTGCCTCAACTTACCAGCCTAAAACACTTCAATCTCGGCGGCAATTTCTTCACCGGCCCAATCCCGCCAAGCTATGGTGATATAGTGGAGCTCACTTTTCTTTCCCTTGCCGGCAATGACTTGAGCGGTCCCATTCCCACTGAGTTGGGCAACCTTACAAATCTCCAGAAACTTTATTTGGGATACTACAATCAGTTTGATGGTGGAATACCCCCTCAACTCGGAAACCTTGTGAATTTGAATCATCTCGACCTTGCCAGTTGTAGCTTACGAGGCCCAATCCCACCCGAGTTGGGGAATCTCAACCAATTAAACACACTGTTCTTGCAAACAAATCAGCTCAGTGGCTCAATTCCTCCCCGGTTGGGCAACTTGAGTAACTTGGTTTCGCTTGACCTCTCCAACAACGAATTAACAGGAGAGATCCCCCTTGAACTTGGCAACCTCCGCCAGCTCTCCCTCTTGAGCTTTTTCATCAACAAGTTTCACGGGGAGATTCCTCATGTTCTATCCAATCTTCCCAACTTGGAGGTTTTGAAGTTGTGGCAAAATAACTTCACTGGAACCATTCCATCAAAGCTTGGTCAGAATGGGAAATTGACTGAGCTTGACTTGTCCACCAACAAGCTCACAGGACTGCTCCCACAGCGTATGTGCCTGGGAGGAAGGCTGAAGATCTTGATTTTACTCAACAATTTTCTGTTCGGTCCCGTGCCGCATGATCTAGGACGATGCCAGACGCTCATAAGAGTTCGGATGGGTCAGAATTACTTGACCGGATCGATCCCAGAGGGGCTGCTTTACTTGCCACAGCTCACCCTTGTGGAATTTCAGAACAACTACCTGAGTGGACCCCTTCCACAAGGCATATTGGCAATGCCATCGAAACTCGGCCTGATAAACCTTTCCAACAATCGCCTTTCGGGATCCCTTCCCACCTCCATTGGAAACTTCACAAACTTGCAAAATCTGCTTTTGGGTGGAAACCATTTGTCCGGGGGTATTCCTTGTGAAATAGGCAAACTAAGAAACCTTCTGAAGCTAGACATGAGCAGAAACAACTTGTCAGGTAGAATCCCGCCTGAATTGGGTACTTGTGTGTCCCTCACTTTTCTGGATTTGAGCCAGAATCAGCTAAGCTCTGAAATCCCAGTTGCACTCTCACAGATTCACATCTTAAATTACTTAAACCTTTCTTGGAACCATCTAAACCAGAACCTCCCTAAGGAAATTGGATCCATAAAGAGCCTGACCTGTGCGGACTTTTCCCACAATAACTTGTCCGGTGGCATACCCGAAAGCGGGCAGTTTTTACTGTTCAATTGGACATCCTTCGTGGGGAACCCTCAACTATGTGGTGGATCTTCCTCCTCCTCCTCCAGCTGCAGCAGCAAGGAGGAGACAAGATCATCATCAAAAAGTGAAACCCAAAATAGGAACAAATATAAACTGGTGTTTGCGTTGGGACTATTGACGTGTTCAATAATATTCGCAACAGTGGCAATCATTCAAACAAGGAAGGCGAAGAAGAAATCGAGGGGTTGGTGGAAGGTAGCAACATTCCAAAAGGTTTCATTTGGAAGCAAGGAGATCGTGGAGTGCCTGAAAGAGAGCAACATAATCGGAAGAGGTGGAGCTGGAGTTGTGTACAAAGGAACAATGCAGAGTGGAGAAGAAGTAGCTATCAAGAAGCTGTTGGGGGGCGGGTCCTCCCACGACAATGGCTTGTCAGCGGAGATACAGACGCTGGCCAAAATTCGGCATAGGAACATAGTGAGGTTGCTAGCATTCTGCTCCAACAAGGACACCAATCTACTGGTTTACGAGTACATGCCCAATGGAAGTTTAGGGGAAGTTCTCCATGGGAAGAGGGGAGCTTCTCTCAAATGGGAAACCAGGTTGAACATAGCCATTGAAGCGGCCAAAGGGCTTGCCTATTTGCACCACGACTGCTCCCCCCTAATCATTCACAGGGACGTAAAGTCCAACAACATTTTGCTCAACTCAGATTACGAGGCTCACGTAGCGGATTTTGGGTTGGCCAAGTTCTTCAACCATAATGGAGCATCCGAGTGCATGTCTGTCATTGCCGGTTCATACGGTTATATTGCTCCAGGTATGTATTTTCAATGTTTCTACTTTCTTTCTTTCTTTCTTTCTTTCATGCTTAAAATACCAAAGTACAACAAATCTCAAAATGAGAGGAATTTCTTTGTCTTTTTCTTTTCCCACATCCAAAAAAAAAAGGCTCAAATTCCAACAAAGGGGAGAATAAGGATTCCCCACTAACACAAATCAAATATTGCCCTTTACCTTTTTCTTTCTTCTGCTTTACTGTTTATTTAATTGGACACTTCAGCTTTTGCATCATAGCCCACCCTCACCAATCTCAAACCTCCTCCCTTTCCTTTTCCCATGTTAATTAAGATTATCATTGAATTGTATTTGCTATTCATCTTTACACAAAATTAAAATTTATAATTGGCTTTCCTCTTTGTGAACTTACATACTAACGAGTAATCTATTGCAACAGAATATGCATACACATTAAAAGTGGACGAAAAAAGTGATGTTTACAGTTTTGGAGTGGTATTGTTGGAGCTTATTACAGGGCGGAAGCCTGTGGGCAATTTTGGGGAAGATGGTTTGGATATCGTCCAATGGACTAAAATTCAAACCAACTCTATCAAAGAAGGAGTTGTTGATATACTAGATCAAAGGTTGAGTAACATACCAATAAATGAAGCAAAGCAAGTGTTTTTTGTTGCTATGTTATGCGTTCAAGAACACAGCGTGGAGCGACCAACAATGAGAGAAGTGCTTCAAATGCTTGCTCAAGCCCACCAACCAAATACCTTCCACATGCTTTGACCATGGTTATTTGCCTATACTCAAATATCAACACTCAGCCAATGCAAGATTAAAGATGACATAACTTCTTTCATCTACATTGTTTTGAATAGGGATCTTGGTTGCGTTATATCATACTAGTTTGTCCCTTTTTTCTTGTTTTCATTTTCGATTATATATGTGTGAAAAGTAAGGATTATTGTGGGGTAGTTGCCATGGAGTTTTCTTGATCTTAATGTATCAACCAACATTGCATGACAACAAAACAGGTCCAATGAAGAACTATCTAATCTAACAACCAAACCTCAAAGAAGAATTTAAGAGTGTTGACTAAAAACCAATCAACATGGTTTAGACAAATTCGACAATAAGGCTAATATGGAGTTTTCTTGAGTTCTCTTTTGCCATTTTATTACTGTGTTCAACATTCACTTATCAATTTGATGCTCAATTAATTTGCATAATCGTAACAAATGGCTACCTTCTTAAAAATTATTAAGCTGATAGTCAACTAATTTTATACTACAATACAAGAATTTTTCAATTTTTTTTTTCACAATGAACACTTAAAATGTCGAAATTAAAGTACTTAAATAAAAATAAGTACAACTTAACTACAATTAATATATACTCCCAATTTAATAATTAAGAAGTAGAAAGTTTAAATTTCTTACCTCCCAACTATTAGAAATATAAAAATAAAAAAAGTAATAAAATTATAACTATTTACGAATATCATTTATAAAGGCATTTAAGAGGTAGCTTTATATGTTGAATTTAAAATTTTTTTTTTTTTTTAAAAAGAAAGAAAAAAAAAAAAAAAAAAAAGTAGCTTTATGCATAGCGTTTTAAAAGGCATTGAATTGAGAGGTGGGGAAATAAGAACCTGGCAGAAGTAGCTCTCATCTTTCTCACGCAAATTACAGTAGATAGTGATATACAGATTAGATAAGTTTTTTAGTCCTTTTTATAGCAGATTTGTCGAAGGCATCACAAATTTCTCTTCTTCGTTTGGAGTTGTTCTTCTTGTTATCATCATTTTTATCATTGTTGACTCCGTCATCGGCTCCCTCACTCTTGCTTTTTAAAGCAAGCGCATCTTTAACGAAAACTTTCAATCTCCACAATGTGTACTCATTCTGAACAAACAAAATTAACACATTTCTCAGACTACTACAAACAAACGTTTACCAAATACTCATCAAAACATAATCAGAATTAACTACTTCCCTAAACCTTGGTAATTGGTAATCATTTACTTCAAATACAATACAACAATATACAGAGACTTTTTTAAGAACCAAGACCAAATCTATTATAAACAGATAAAATCAAGAACCCATAAAAAAAATATATAGAGATCATGCCTGAGCATCAATGTCAAGGTCTACTTCCTGAGCAGTTGCTTGAAAGTTTGGATTGTTCTCGGCAACTATTTCGAGTGCCTTCGTCAGATCTTCAGGCGACAATCGGGTGAGAGCTATTCCAAGTTTTCTCTTCTCTTCGGTGGACATTTTCCTAAGTCATTATTCCCACACAACCAAGTGTACTAAGTGGAAAAAGTTGTTTTTATCAAGCTCATGAATGCTCAAAAAGAAAATTTTATCTTATCAAACACTCGTAGTCATAACATTCAGAATGAATAGGATAAACAAATTCTCCATACATTTTGATGCCTTTTTTCTATGCAAAACATTTTATTAAAGAGACCGACTAAGAAATTAAGACACCCACATGAACTTAAACCTAAAAATTTACACACAAAACAATAACTATAAAAATAATTCTCCACAACTTAGCTCAAGTTCAATTAGTTAATGCATATACTCTCAAACAAAACGTCCTAGGTCTAATTCCCACCTCCATATGTTGCTACACTAAAAAAATATAAAAATAAAATTTTGAATGATTGAAAAGAACTGTAACAGCTACAAGTCTTACACCCCACTTTGTAGAACTCAAATAAAAAACAACTAAAAGTCGTATCCAAGGATTACAACTAGAATCTATTGACATGTATCTATATAGTGACTAATACGTATTATGTATACACTATTATTATAAAAATAATAAAATAAATAGTTGATCTAAAAATTACAAATATGGCTCAGTGGGGTTCTCCAAAAAAAGCTTTCTTCGCATTACCTTTCGCCTACCATTTGGGGTTCGTGTTATTTGAATGAGGAAATTTTTAATCATCGTTTCTTGGTATGTGGATGCATTAGAGGTTTGGTGCAAGCTATACTCTCTTTTCAAGATTAGTTAGGTTTTTTTCAAGCTCCTTCAAGACCAATGTGGCTGCTCTTCTCTTGTATCCTACATTTTTAGCTTGGAAGTTTGGATTCTTTGGGTGAATGATGTTAAAGCTATTCTGTCTTAGTTGCGGTTCGAAAGTTTTCAGAGAATTTTCCAAGACAAAGCACTACGATGATTGATCGGTTTTGCTCTGCAAAATTGTTGGCTTTATCATGGTGTTCTCTCTCAAAGGATTTTATTGGCTATTCCATCCATGACATTCTTTTAAATTGTGATGCCACTATTTTGGAGTCTAATTTGTGTTGTTTTTTTTCTGCTCTCCTTTGCTTCCTTGTGAAGCTTGTTTCCTTGAGCATTAGTCTCTTTTCATATATATCAATGATAGGTAATTATTCTTGTTCAAAAAAGCTGAAGACATCTTTAAACTAGCTTGAGGGAGAATGTTGGAACTTCTACTATTTAGGAAAGTGTGAATCAATTGTAAAATGTTGGTCTCTTTTTTAGATTATTAATGGTTTTCGTTGTCTTATTCATAATTCCATATTTATAATAGTTTCATACAAGTAATAGGTCAAGACCTAAAAGTCCACATATGATAAGCAATTTACAATTTTGCTCTCAAAACTAAGAAAGAAGCTTATTATTGCTGTTTGCAAATATAGTTGTGTCGGTATTACAAAGCCACGTTCATTTTTTTTTAAACCTGGAAATCGGACAGGTTCATTTAAGTTAGCTCCAAGATAACATTTAACGCAACCAGTGAATATCTCAAAGAAACCTGAAATGAGCTGAACAAACACCACCCATCTATTGTTTACTTGATGACAATAATATTCATCCTGCAGCCTGCTTACGGTCATTAGCCAGAAATACTATCTCCAAATACCTCCCTATATCACTTGATAATTTTTGCATCCACAACAAACCCTCTAAATGTTTCCTAAATTTATGCTACATATAAACATATTTAACAATCACAAACCTGCACCTCTGGACAACCATTTCCCTGAGACTCTTCAAGTTCATATCAGCCTCAGAAATCTGAAAAGAATTGTACAATAAATAATTCAGAGCATCAAATGATGGCACAAAACAGCACGAACAAGCAGATAAAAGACTGGTATTCTTATTTTTCAAACTAAAATCCTCGGTAGATATTCCTAAGTTTATTTTGAAGTTTTATTATATTATATCATTTTCTTCTAGTGTAAAAATTATTCTATAACTTTTTTGTTTTTTGATAGCCGGGAATTAGAGGTTCTCCTCAATACTTAACCGGGGGCACCCGCGCCCGTCCTAAGGTTCAAACTCAAGTGACAAGACAACAAGATATTTTACAATTAAGTTCACTTGTGAGTTTCGAACTTTAGACTTTCAAGAGAGCATACCTTGGAGACCCCAAACCTCTACCAACGAGGCCGCGGGAACATAAAATTATTCTCCATTTTGGTTCTAGAGTATGCTTTTGGAAGAAATATTTGACCTGGCTCTTCTTCTTATAAGAATCTTCATCCTTAAGTTTTCCCCTAATTTACAACTGTTTGATAATTTCCTTCCTTACATACTTTTCGGGAAGATTTTTGGAATGTCTTTCATAAGGAATCTTGACGATTCTGAGTTCTATTCATAATCATGACATAAAACTCACAGTTTCTATGGATAGAAGAATTTGATACAAGGATCCAAGGATCCAAGGGCTTCTATTTATCTATATACAATTTTAACTTTTAAGTTCCATTGATTCGATCATTCTATTTCTCTTTCTTTTTTCTATAAAATATCAAACTTTCATTGAGAAAAAAGTAACAATACAATAGCAAACATAAAGACAGCCCAAACAAAAAAGAGAGCCCCCATACAAGAACGTCTACAATTTACAGAAATTAGACTTAAAGGATAATTACAAAAAACAAAAGAGAGAATGAAGCCCAAAGAGACACATAATTGAGTGAGAGTTTAAACACCCTCCATAGAGATCTCTCCACCCCTCTAAAATTTCTATTGTTTCTCACGCCCCAAAGAAACCACAAAATAGAACAGATCTCCGCTTTCCACAAAATAAATCCTCTTTTTCATGAAAAGATGTGGAAGTAAACCACTCCCTAGTCATAACTCTATAACTCCTTGGATGCACCAACACCAAGCCAAAAGCCTTGAAAAAAAATGCTCCAAACCTCGAGCACTAACTTGTTAAGAGGCTGAAGCAGATTATACGTAAATTCTTTTAGAAAAGAGCCTCCAATGAAACTAGTTGCATAAACAGGAAAATAACTTCTCTCAAAATTTCCAAATGTGACCTCGAATTGGGGAACCTTAGAAGCAAAAATATCCGATTGTTAGGCAAATGGGGTAAGTTGTACAATGGAAGAACAGAGTCTTAGGGAAGAGGTTATTGATAGAAAGCATTTGCATCCAAAGGGGAGTTGGATTTCAAGTCCGAATTCCTACTCCAAAGGCCCTTGTAATTCAATCTTTAAAGCTTGTTGCAATGCGGATTCATTGCAGGAAAATTCCAAAATAGCCAAGGAGGCATTGGTTAACCGATGTTGGTCTGACCCGTTGAACAATTGGTAGTGCTGGTTGGTAGAAATTTAACAAATGAGGAAAGCATTGATTGGGTGAATTAACATTCTATGTTGGAGCCTATTAGACTGAATATTAGAGAGGATTCTAAATGGTGTCCCTCCAAAGAGATGGTTGTCTCACAGTAAGAACCTTAATCCCTGTTTTTACATAAGACAGGACTCTCACCAATTAAGAACGGTTTAAAGCATGTGAAAGTTTCAAGTGCCTAGGAAAGTGAAGATGTTTTTGTGGATTCTTATGCAAGGGAAGGTTAACACAACTGATGTGTACCTCTTCTATATGGTGTGTGATGTGAAAAATGAATGTGGAAAATCATATAGCTCACATTTTATTCTCTTACTCTCTTGGATTCCCTTTGGGAAGCTCCTGCTCAACCCAAACAAAGATACAGTTTGGGTTGAGTAGGTGCTTCCCATATAAAGTTGTTTGGGTTGAGTTTGTGTTTACCAAATAAAGTGGATGACAATTGTTTTTTGGTACTCCCTTCAAGGACAACGCTAGGATTATATGACTTATAGCCTCCCTATGGAAGTTGTGGAATGAAAGAAACCAGAGGGTCTTCAAAGAAAAAGTGCTTAAATGAGTTACGGGATTCCATTTCTCTTTGTAATTACGATCTTCATCTTCATCTTGTTCGTATTATGGCTAATTGAGTCCTTTTTGTAACCCTTTGCTAGTGTGGGATCCCCTTTTGTAATCCTTGTTTTATGATACATTATTTTGTATCTTATCAAGAGCTCCAATCAAGCAAAATAAGACCTTAAGTTTAAGGGAGGCATGACCAAACCATGACAGGCAACCCTTTTCATTACAGCACTCCTCTTGCCATTGATGGAGCATTCAAGAGCCCAACCAAAAAGATTTCTCTTTTTACTAATCTGATAATCCCAAAATCACCTTTGTCATGTCCGAAGAAGAGATCATTTTACAGATATTGCATGAGGTCAACTAAAGCTTAATCAAGCTAAAGGAGTTGCCTGAGATGAATAGGAATGGAGAAGAGACGGCTTCCACCTTTCTTCTATCATGAAAAAACTTATTATTCCAAAAAGGGATGGGGAAGAACTTTTTTCCCATACAACAACTACTAAACTCAATATTTCCGAGAGAAACACTATCCAACATAAATGAAACCTTACCGAACAGAAAACAAAAATAAGAGGGCTTAGGGAAGAGATCAAAGGCAGTTTGGGTTGGTGTTTTTGGGTCCTCTTTTCTACCGCATATTCCAGCTCTTGTATTTTTTTGCTTTTTTAACAATGTTTGAAACTTAAAAAAGCTAACCTAACATTCTTTGATATGTGGGAACCAATAATTCCTGATATTTAAAAAGTCATTTACCCTATAGAAAATAAACTTAATAATGCCTGACCTCATTGCTTATATCTTTTGCAATGTTAGCATAAGTTGCCTCCTGAGAAAGTTGCATATCAAACTGTGACTCAGCCTCCTCCTCCACTTGTCTTTTTTCCTAGAAAAAGCATGAACATTTTTACTGGAAACCACGTTTGAGGTTGAAAACTCATAATAGTGGAAGATATATATGTGATTAAAGCATGTAGATTAGTAGTTGCCACAGCTAGGGTATAAATTACCTCTTCGGCAACTTTGGGCAAAAGCTGCAGCCACTTCTCTTCAAATTTATCCAGCAAGGTTTTTGCCATCACATGAACATCATTCTTTTCATCATTATATCTCATCGCATTCTTAAAAACCAACCTCACATCAGCATATATCTCACGGACATTTTTGTACCCAGAACCATCTTTAGCTTCCATTTTGTTTTTAATTGAACTAAAATCCATTGGTTTGTCAATAACCTAACCCAGTAGCAATTGAAGGGATATCATCAACAACCATGAATAATGATAGCTAAATGCCAAAATCCACACACAGTTGAAATTGTAAAGGCCAACATTTCTAAATCCAATACTACAGTCATAAACAAGTTTTTTTTTTAATATCTATGAGTGTCCTGACCCGCTTACACATATCTAAATGATTTTATTAAACAACCGCATGACATTATTACAATCATAACAAGTGCCTCAAGTATTGTCGTACTGAAGACATCATATAGATGAAACAACCATAATCCCTGCCTATAACAGCAGCATCTGCGGAATAGCCAATAGTTGCAAAGCAAGCATCTAGAAAATTTTAGAGTATTTCAAAAAGAACCCATACAAGTTTAATAAAACAAGGCTGTCATCTCTCTCTAGCCCATAATCAAATTCAACATGATAAAAAAAAACACATATTGAAATCGACACGCTTCATAAAGGAGAAAATTGACATCGGTGGATCTGCATTTATTATCTCCCAATAAGAGAGTTTGCAATTCAATATGATAGGACAAATCACATTGAAGTGAACAAACGCTTTATGAAGGAGATTTTTTTTTTTTTTGAAAAGGTGACAAGATTTTCATTGAGAGTATGAAAAAGAGATAAGAGAATAGCCCCCAAGGGATACAAAAGGAGAAAGCAGAAAAACTTAGCATGGAAAGTACAATATAAAGCAGAATCCAACAATAAATCAACAAAAACTGAGCAGATGTATAGTGAAATTAAAAGAAGGCAGACCAATTGGAGAGTATATCTCGAGTGAGGTAACCATCAAAGGACTTTATTAAGGAGAAAATTAACACAGGTGTGATATGTGTTCCTCGTCTCCTAACAAAAGAGCAAACTGTTGATGTTTTGATTAAAGGACTCCAAAGGCATAGCTCAACTAGCATTAAGTATAGACTAATGAACAAAGAGGACATGTATAACTCGGAAAAAAAATACTAAAGGACTACCAAAAGTATAATTTGATAGAATGATTGAGAAGCTAACAATGAAAGATAACTTTAAACGAACTTGAGGGAGAGTGTTGGTGTATTATTAGTAAATATTTAAATTAGTTAATAGCTTATTTTTATTTTAATTCCTCTTACTTTTTTTTGTGTTGAACCTTTCTCCACATAAGAGAGCTATGTATGTCTTACTTTGAATTCAATTAACTCATTGAATACAAAAATATTTTATTCCATCAAAATTAATAATCATAATAATCCTTTGTATCAAACAGATACGGGTTCCAAATCTTTTTTTTTTTTTTAAACTGTGAAATCGGAGCTTAGCTCCCCTATACCTTAGATAACCACGTCTGTCCCTAGGCCAGGCACCGGGAGACATCAATAGAATGGAGACACGGGAGGTGGCTACAAACAGATATGGGTTCCAAATCCATATTATAAGCATCAATGCATTGGAGAAAGGATATTGTACCTCATAATAATCTTGTAAGCCAAGACCTTCAACGTCGACAGGATCCAAAAAGGGCCATGCCCACTTGTGTTGAGTGATCTGTAAATTAACAAGTTAAAAAAATTATTGGCAATTGAAGGGTTGATGTAAAATAAAAGGACTATTAATTATTCTGCGGATATGAAGACAACAGTTGCATATGTAAAATAAAAGCATGCAGTCACTTAATATTTTGATGTCATACTGCTAAATATCTATTCTACGTTCTAAATGACAATATTCCCCACTTGTTAGAATAAGGGAAAGTATACAGAGCTAAAGGAATGTATAGAGGGAAATGCTGCATAATAGGAAGTTGGGATTTAAGCATCAGGTTTGAAAGAATGAGAGCAAAGGTGCATTTAAAATCTTCAGAATCACAGAAAAATAAATTGAGATTCCTTAATGGCACTGTCTTCAACTCAGCCTACGAAAGTGTTCCTTGTGTGGTCATGACTCATGGCAAATTTACACCTGGAAAACAATCCAAAGCAAGAATCCATACTCAAAACTCTCTGTCATTTTGTTTTCTATAATGATTGCGGTGGAGAGTGAAAATCAAGAAACAAATGTCCTTCAATGGTATCCTATTAAAAAGTCCTTCAATTGTTTTTTTTTTCTTGTAGAAGTTTTGTGAGAGGCTTCATTGACTAGGTCATGAATAAAACTTACATTTGTTTGTTGCTCATGGAGAAAAAAGAATTATGCTTGAAGGGTGAAGTGTTTAAAACCTATCAACCAAGTCAATAGCTTGCACAAGATTTTTGCCTCGTTGATGACTGAAATGATGAGAAAGTAATTGAGTAGCATACGACAAGTAACAAGTTTATGCAATAGAAACTTGTTAGATAAGACGCTTTGGAAAATAGAGGAAAGACATTAGCCTCTAGTCAAGAAGATTCTCTTTTTTGTACTGATGGAAGATATTTTTAGTAAACTAGTAGAAAATAGACATAGAGAAAGGGACCATGGACCTTGTCTTTCCTAAGGGAAGGATAGCAACTATGATCAAGTTGGTTCCTCGTGAATCCCTACCTATTTTTTGTCTTTCATTTAAAAAAGAAATCGCAAGAAGCTTATCACAGAAAGACTAACCATTTAACACATTAAGGGGATGTCATCTAGTGAAATAGGAGGTCATCCCTAAAGAGTTCAGCGAGGGGATTAGGCATAAGAAATCTAGCAAATAGAAATTAGAAACTTAGCTTCTCCTTAATTCCAAACAATTTCTCTTCTCTTCTTGAGGCTTGTTAGGGCATTGTTGGTGGTCTCATTTGTTCATTGGTTTGGGTATGGTCTGTCTCCATATTGGCTTGTTGGTTTGAACTTTAAAGTAGCTATTCAGATTTCAATATTTGGTGGTTCATGGTCGCTTGTTTCATCAACTCATCTCGTCTTTCCATCATAGATCAAGAAAAATTCTACTTCTATAAATGTTTTGTTTTCTCCATTGCTACTCTATACATGGTTGTATTCCTTGTTTGGTTTTTGTCTTTTTCAATCCTTCAAGAATTTGTATCGGTTGAATCGTGTTAAATCACCCATCAAATCAAAAGCTTAAGCCGATAGGTTTGAATAAACTTAATTATATCAATCAACACTCTCTTCACTTGTGGGCTTGGAAATTTGAGAATGTTCATCAAGTGAAAATCAATATTAACTTGTATGAAACGATTCAGCAAGGGACCGGGGTTTGAGCTCATGACCTCCAGCTCTGATACCATGTTGAATTATGTTAAATCATCAATCAACTCAAAAGCTTAAGCTAATAGATTGGGAATTATATTGATCAACGGTATCTCTTGAACACTTATTTTATTTTTTCATTATTTTAGGGAGAAATTGTTACTTGTTCAAAAAAGAGGCTAAATTTTGAAGAAAACCAAGGTTTTTGCTTGGACAGTTTCTTTTTCTTGAAAAGGAAACAAATTTTTTAATTGGTAAAGGATAGATTCAAAATAAAGAGAATAACAAGCCAACAAAAGCAGACCAAAAATAAACCACATAGAACAAAAAAAAAGGAAAACATTCTAATTGGACCTATTGTCCAAACAAGAAAAAAAAAACCACAAATGCCTTAGAAAGAGAATATAATCTTTCATTGATGTATGAAATCTTACACAAAAAGCCTATCATAATTACATAAAACTTCTCCAATGTAAAATAAGAGTAACAAAGCTATAATCTTTAAAAGGAGAAATCTTGTGAGCCCAACTCCCAAGACATGGCTAGAAAAGTGATAGATTCAAATGAGATCATTGGGTTCATGTTGAATCTTATAGTAAATCAGGGGGTATCGTGTGGGATGAAAGTAAGGAACTGGAAGCATCTATGGAATAAGTTAAGCTCTATTTTTGTGCATTGTGATATTCATTGGTGTGTTTGGATGGTTTCTTTGCTGATGTTAAACGTTGTGGAATTCTTTCAACGCAAGACGTTTCTACTTTTAAGTTGCCACTTTGCATTTTTATCCCCCAAAAAAGTTGTTATTTGGCAATGAAGCTTATCTTGGAGTTAAATTGTTTCCTACCAGAAGTTGTGGGGACGAGGTGCTCATAAATAAAAGAATCTTTGGGGGTTGGGATGAGGTTTGAAATAGAAATACAATTCATTCCAATGGCTCTCTCTGTGTTCTTGACTTGAGTAATTTGTAATTATCCTCTTGTTTTCATTCTAACCAATTGGAGCAATCTCTGTGACTTTCTTGTATATTTATGTTTCTTTTCTTTCCTTCTTGTTTTCCTTTTATGTTTTGCTCCTTTGTACAAGTGCTGTTATTATTTTCAGGATCGTCCTCTGTACTTTCATTTCCTTGAAAAGTAGTTCCTTATTAGGAGGAGAAAGGAATGAAAATTAAGGTCCCGTTTAATAACCATTTGATTTTTTGTTTTTGGTTTTTTAAATTTAAGCTTATTTTTATTCAAATTTCCTACCAAGTATTCCATCTTTCCTACAATATACTTATATTTCCTTAAGAAAGTAGGTGAATGCTAACCAAATTTTAAAAACAAAAACAAGTTTTTGGAAGCTACTTTTTTTTTCTTTCCAATTTATGGTTTGGTTTCGAAAAATATAAGTAAGATATAGATATACAAATAAGAAAAATCATGTAGTAAAGTAGTTGTTGTAGGCTTAAATTTCAAAAACCAAAAACTAAAAATAAAATGGTTATCAAATGGGGACTAAAAGACATTTTAAGAAAATAAAACTCAAATTAGAAATGAATTTTAAAAAAACAAGAATAAATAAACAATCCACCTAGGTACCATTGGCAAGTAAAAGTAGTTAGGAAATCAGGGTGAACAAGAGGAAGAAGCCTGCTTCTAATTATTTGGTAGTTTTTCCGTCCATAGTAAAGCATTGAACGAAGTTCAGATTGCAGCCACAAGCCAACAAGAAGCATAAAGAAAAGAAAAGGAAAAAAAATCAAAGTAACTCGCCTGACGGAAAATCGTAGCAAACTGTCGCACAAGGTCTTGCATCCTCTTTGCAGCCGCTCCTTCCCTGCGTGAGGTGATACTGGTTATGTGCTTTTCCTTGTCTTTATCCTTCAAAGTTGAACAATCCCGCCCTCTACCTCTACTCAAGTAGAATTGTTCAATTTCAATCACTCTCTTCTCCACCTGCATGATTAGCTTACAACAAATAATCAATTATCCATCCAACTACAAAAGGCGTTGAAGAGGCAACGAACCTTGTCAATCTGAACAGAGATCTCGTCCACACGATGCATAAAGCCCTCCGCATCATCACCACTACCATTTCCTTGTCTGCAATCAATCAAATCTGGAATTGAAGAAATGACTGGTTCCATCTGACAAGGAAGAGAAGAATTCAAAACTGGTATAATGGTATCGAAGAAACAAAAAACAGAAAAGGAAGATGAAATTGAAGCTTACACGATCAAAATAGAAAGGCCCCTTCGTCCGAGGACGACGCACACCAAATGTGTTGTTGCTTCTGCCTGTGCCTGTATTTGATTTACGACTATGCCAACACATACATACATACATGGCGTTTTAGAGGGAGGGTAAAATGTAATAATGTATTCTAATCGTTACCAAAACAAAACTTCTTATCATTCTTACACCTACCAATTAAAACTGTTTTAATATAATTTTTTGGTTAATTTCACTCATTATTTTGGTTAATGTTTTAAATAATATTAGAATAATCCAACAACAGCAACAGCAATAGCATTAGTGCAAAACTCCCCACTCTCAATTATTGTAATTTCAAAATAATAATATTAGAATAAGTGGTAGCTAACATAGTTATTTAAGTGTGTTTGTCATGAAGAACCATGGCTATTTTATCTCAAACAAAAATAAAAGAACCATTACTATTTTTTTAAGATATTATTGTCTTATTCATGTAGGAAGCAAATAGAATTGTTACGATTAAGTCAACAAGAATATAGTTTTAGTACCATTTTTTTCATTTAATAATTGAGAGATTATATATTCAAATCATCTCAAAGTAATAAACAAATTACTTTAAAAAAAAAAACAATAAGAATGAAAAAATGTAGTACTAAAAGAATATTGATGGATGCATATAATCATATGGAAATTCTGAATTCTAGTTATAGAGACATTGTCTTAAAGTATTCTGGAATGCGGAGAGCAGCAATGTGAGATGCGTAACAAACTAATTTAATAATTAACCCAAAAATCCAGGACAACCAAATACTTGACAAAGAAAAACAAACATATAGATATTTGAACACACCTCCTAAACTACTTTTGGATCCTGGAAGATATGGACTACCACGAATACCACCTACAATGTACCTATACGCCAACAAGAATGTGGAATAGAATAATTATTATCTTTAGATTTCCAGATAGCCCATGTTGATTGCTGTCTCCAGGTAAAACTAGAACAAAAGCTAGAAGATCTAATTCCCAAATAATAATAACAAATGCCAAAAGGCATATATTATACCAATCAGTCATAGGTTTAAAACTCCCAAGGTGTTACAAGTGTGTTCATCCCTCTAAATAAAATAAGATCATTGATGACCACGCCATGGCCATAGCTTTGGGTTTATGCACATCCAGAGAGCAAATACTAATAACTTTCATGTAAATACCCAAAAATTACATTTTAACACTAGCCAGCATTCAAATTGTATAACTCCAACTCGCTTATACGACCCCAGAGTTAGGTCAGTTATGGTAATACATTACAACACTTTAACCTAACCTATATCAAATCAAGTCTAAAATATTTATAAAAAAAGCATATATAATGCATTTGCCAAATAAACACAAGATTTAACATCCACAGCCCCAGCCTGTTTGGATGTCAATTCAGGTCGTCAACATCAATCCATCCACGTGTAAGCTGGAATTGGTTCATTGACAGAGATCAAGAAAGCTAAGACTGGATTTCCTTCAATCGACGACATAATTAGGAGCTACAGCTAAAATCCTGTCATCTACCGGCCTCGCGTCATCTACCACTATCAAATGACCTTCCCTCACTATCAAACTCTGTAGAATAGGCAATGTCATGTGAGCCATTCGCACAAATCATATCAATATTAATACTAACTGTATAACAACACATATACATATGTTTACCTCGATAATACTTCTAATAATTTTAACTTCTTTTTCTGCCTCCTCCGTGGAGCTATAGCTATTTCTCTCGTTTTGCCGAGCCACGTACCAATGGATCAAATCTCTCTGCCTCATTCCTGCCAGCCCAGTTCCTGAAGCACATGAAAGTTTAAACACTGACCATATTTACAACAGTAGAAACATAATTAGTATTCCAAACAACACACACATTGTTGGCCAATCCTTCGACTTTGTATTCGATTACAAACCCAAATCATTAGCAAAGCAATAAATTTGATTTGAATAATATCCAAAATCTCGTAATGAAAGGGCACGGAGGAGTACCTTCTTGCATCACAGATTCTTCGTGTTGTCTGAGGCGCATGATAAGGGCTTGGGTAACCCTTTGAAAATATTCATCACTCAGGAGAAGTTTCTTCTTCTCACGTCGACTTCCAGAACCTGAACACATTTCCACATCATCATAATCCAATCAATACTAAAGGAAAGTTGCATATATGATCGTCAAAATCTCACCATCATTTCCAAAAGTTGGCTCTGTTGCACCATTCCTAGGTTCAGCACCAACATCATCAGGCCTATTGTCAACATTATTATCATCAACTCCACCTCCATTAGTTTCTTCTTGAAATTCAGATAGGTCAATCTCGCTAGATTCCACACTGCAAGGTTGCTTATTATTATTATTATCGTCCTTTTTGAGATAAAAGGATTACAGTTCAAAAAATCACCCTAATAGTTAGAGAATAGAGAGAAGTGTGCATTAACAGGAAATCCTCTTCTGGTTACTTGCCTGATTATTGACGTTTTCAGCAACGTCACTGCTAACCGCACATGGCGAGGTTGAACCTGTAAAAGCAATTCTCAAGTAAAGGCCCAAAAGTATTACCTAATTTAAGCATTTTTTTTTCTGAAATAGACTAACCAGTGTCTCCAAATAACTACGAGCAATTGCTTCAGACAGCCTTATTAATGCCTCAAGCTGCCTAACAGTCATGCGATAGGCAACCCTACTTCCAGGAGTTGTATCTCCTCGGCGAAGAGCAACATAAGAGTCCACCAATACCTTTCGAGCTTCTAAACTTAACTGCATTGTTATAAACTCTATCAAAGGAGGTTCAATGGAAAAATAACAAGCACCAAGAAAAAAATTTTAAAAATAAATTTAAAAAAAGTGCACATAGTAACACCTTTGGTTTGAGAGTTTTTGCATACGTAATATAACGCTTCAACTCAGCAGTAGTAAATGCAGGAGAAAGTGCATCTTCGTGCTTCTGATGTACTCTCACAATGTGGTGTGCAATGTGGTAATCTGTTTGATCATCTGGGTCGTCTATCATCACGTACACAAGATCAAACCTTGAGAGAATAGCAGGAGGCAGAGCAACATTATACTGTAACAAGGGAAAAAAATTACATTGATGAGATAGGTGAAATATGACTTTAAGTCAAATCAATAATCCCTTATTAAAATTCCACACTGATTTAGTTTTTGCCGAGAATCCCAGCTCCAAGTTGACAATTACATACAAACATAAGCCACAATAAGTATGAACGATAGCTTTTATCTAGAGTTGTAATTCTTACAAGAAATCTCTATGATAGATGGCAGAAACTCTCACCTTGAGTGGTTTAGACTTGTCATAGCGCCCTCCTGTAGGATTAGCAGCAGCAAGGATTGATGTCCTTGCATTTAGTGTTGCCTGTATTCCGGCTTTTGTTATGCTTATTGTCTGCTGCTCCATAGCTTCATGAATTGCAACCTTCAATGGACATTTGCGGGTCATATTATCAAACTAAAATGAATGAGATGCATAGTTAAAGTATCAATAAAATACAGTCACCAGTACCTGATCCCTGATGTCCATTTTGTCAAATTCATCAATACAGCAAATGCCATTGTCAGCAAGCATCAAGGCACCAGCCTACAATAAAATCACAAGGCATCAAGGGTTATACGTGCATTACTTGGAAGTTTGTGTTAAGAGTCATAAGCACCCTATATGGATACATCCAACACCAACACCACGAGAGGAATTGTTGTAAGAGTACATATATGTTTGTTACAGAGCTATGAGATGGACATGGTGCATTTTAAACTTGACATAAGGAATAATACCCTCTCATGTCTGTGGCCAGGCCT
Source organism: Sechiopsis laciniata (assembly GCA_037833695.1). Lineage (NCBI taxonomy): Eukaryota > Viridiplantae > Streptophyta > Magnoliopsida > Cucurbitales > Cucurbitaceae > Sechiopsis > Sechiopsis laciniata. Next base: position 56,678 of record JBBMKA010000025.1, read on the forward strand.
ATCATAAGTACCACCACATCCACTGATCAACAATAACAAAATACTAAGATATCTGTGTGGATAATGAATATTAAATAAAAGGCAACCTCAATACAAAACTCTCCAGTTTCTGGTTCTTTGGCTACAGTCGCAGTCAACCCAGCAGCAGAAGAGGACTTTCCAGATGTGTAAACTGATCTGGGCACAATACCTGAAGTATACCTGTGGAAAAACCAAACACAAATTTCTGAAGCATCAATTATTTTGGAAACAAACTTCGTTTCCTATAAAAAAAAAAATTATTTTGGAAATAAACATACTGAATGCCTCATTTAACTGGCATAGTTATAGAAGTTTAAATTTTAAAATAAGAAACAAAAGAGAGTGGGGGGAAGATCTTACTTAAGAAACTGAGATTTCGCACAGCTTGGATCTCCTACTATACAGACGTTGATGTCACCTCGAAGGTTAATGCCTTCATGAGTTAACTTGTGGACACCACCTAACAGCATCAGCAGGATTGCTCGCTTGATATCTTGATGGCCAAAGACTGCTGGTGCAATGCTATCAATAAGTCTGTTGAAGAAGTCAGGTGTACTCCTCATTCTTTGAACTTCATCAAGCTCTCTAGTCTGAAGGATTTGTTATTTAAATCAAAATTAGGAAATCTTGGGAAGCATATGCTGTAGAGTTGTAAGACATTTTTGTTTTCATGTTAAACCTGTGTACAAATTAACTGTTAAATAAAATACAACACAATCTATCCAGAATCTTCTTGGAGTATCTACCTACACAAATGTCTAAACTATAAATTTTAGTCCTGTCCTCTCTAAGTTAGCTTGACCAAAAACTATACAAGGATTTAGTGCATCTACATGTTTTTCCATTATAGTCAGTTTAGTGCATGGGCAAGTTGAAGAAGTGATCATCTGCATCCTACTAGTTTTTATATAATTTAAATTTTGAAGTAAAATGTCTAATGTACATTATAAACAGGAAAAATGAAAATTAAGTATTGCAATACTGACAGTAAACTGTTGGTCTTCATCCACGTCCTTTTTCCTGTTTCTGATATCAAAGTCCCTTCTGCCATCTAAAATCTGAATAAAGCGATGATAAGAGTTAATAATAAAGAGCTCCCAATTACAGCTGATAATTAATAATTGATAATTAGAGAGGCTCAAGGGCTAGCCTGAACTGAATTGGCAATAAAGGCTAGGCGATAGGACAGGTCCCTCACTCCTAGTGCTCGCAGCCCGCTCATTCCTCCATGTCCAACCATAGAGTTTTTTCGCTCTGAAGCCTCTCGACGACATTCTGCTCTTTCTCCTGGAGAGGTTAATGCTAATATATCTGGTATGACAACTACTGTACCCGTGAAGATGATCCTGTGTGGATGTATGATAAAAATGGTTAGATAAAATTACTATATGGAAGTTGCAGTTTCAAACTTTTCTTTTTTGGATAAGAAACAATTTCATTAATTTATGAAATAAAGTGGTACAAGGATAAGAGGGGCTAACAAAAGGACTCTCCAGCTATTAATAAGACTAGTAAAGTTATAATCAGTGTTTAGGCCAAGATATAACAATAGAAATAAGATTATCGATAAAATGGCTGTAAGTCACTATTATTTACTGAAAAGTGTGAGCGTCCTCTCAATCCATAAGTTCCAATAAAAAGCCCGGATAATTTTTTTCCAGAGAAGTTGTTTCTCCTTTTTGAAGGGATGTCCAGTGAGTGCAACTTCAATAAGGGATTTGGTAGAAAGTACCATACTCCATGAGAAATAATTCCTAGTGAAATCCCAAAAACAGGCAGCAAAGGGCCAGGCAATCAATAAGAGTTGCTATGATTCAAAACTTTTTCCACACATAACGCACCAATTGGGTGAAAGAGTCAAGAGAGGGAGTCCACTTTGCAGAAAGCCATGAGTACTAAAAGGAGCACCAATGAGTATTATATTAGTGAGTGGTCATGGGATAACTCACTTAACCCTACAACATTTAAATGTCGAGAAAATCCGAAGGAAATTAATTCCTAGAATGCCACTATGGTATGAATTCATAATCTTTTAGTTCCTCAAGACTCTTTTAAGCACTATGTCAACCCACAATGATGGTCTAACTCATGTTTTTCAGCTTTTGTAATCACCCCATAGGTAGAACACTAAAGAGAATGCCAGGAAAGTTGGGAGTTTTCAAGCTTAATTGCCATTAGAATGTCAACCTTACATCGACCCAGATTTATGCTAACCATTGTTGGAAGCTACAACTCCAAACTATTAAAGAACAATAAATGAAAGACAATGTATCTTACGTGTCCCCAGCTCTAGCACGTTCAACCATCTCATGGCGGAGAATAACATCCAAAGATCGTGGAAGAGAGCCAGCTGGTATCTCCTTTGAAGTCTCTTGCATTCGCACCCTCTGCCAGTCAGCAAATTTACTCTCTTGTCGGAGCAATGCCCACTTCGTTCTATTCGAACAGGTTGGGTTCATGCATATTGTTGGCTATAATTGAAAACAAGAATGGTCAATACGTGCGTAGCAATCTGCATCCAAGTGTTGCGTGACAATATTTGAAAGATAATCATAATATGAATTGCGAACATTGACTTGCAACTACAGACCTCTGTGTACTTAAATTGTTGTTCGACATTCTTCATGACATTTCCACATTCTATGCACTTGAAGGTCCCCTGCAGAAGCTCTGGTCGGACCTCGCTTGTCCGTGTCACCACTCCTGTGACAGATACTAATTTCCCAATTTCTGCAGTGGTCAATTCTCTCAACCTACAGTTTAGAGATGTATTGCATAGTTAAGGAAGGTTAGAGGAGGTATATGCCGGTGGTGAAGCTATAGCAGAAGATATACAGAATATACTTCTGTTTGATGAAAAGTGAAAGTAAGAAAAGGGCAGAGGGAGATACCTCTTAGAAACAGGAATGTTGAAGAAAGCGACGTTAATGTCCTTGAAGGGGTTATCATCAGCGACGAAAGAAGGATTGTGGTCCATTACGAATCGCTTGCAAGCATTCTTGAGGTATGGTTCAAACCTGTAGATTGAATTAGGAGAAGATCCAGTGGGGGAAAAGAAATAGGTAAGAGAAAAGAGTTGAAATTGAAAGCAAAACCTCAAAAATTCGTCGGCGATTGCAACGTGAAGAAGATCGTTGGAGCGCATAAGGTGAGCGAAATCAATGAACATAGTGTTGGATTCGGCAGCCATCATAGCTTCAATCTCAGCCTCGTAGAAAGGGTCTCCAGAGTTGGGAGTGAGGCGAAAACTGAAGAGAAATGCAATCGTTGGTGAGGGAAAGTTCGAAATGGAAGAGAGAAAGAGAGAAAGATGAAACAGGTAGCTAACCTCTTGAGGAAGTCGAAGAAAAGGTTCTCAACAAGAACAGCCTTCTCGTCCACGAAATAACTACCACCTCCATGACCCTCCATTTCTTCTTCCTTTTGCGTATTGCTCGACTGCTTCCGGGGGGGGATTCAGACTGCAAAATGAGGGTAAGTAAACTATTTAACTCGTTTGCCGCCCAAATGTCTGAACTTTCCCGCCAAAACTAAGTGGATCACCAGGCCAAGCCCATGGGCCGGGCTTATTCAACCAATCCAGAGCCCATTACCTCTCTCACCAGATATAGATATAATTACATTAATTGATGATCGAATGAGCAGAGAAAAATGGAAGTCATGGCTCTTCGACTCTCCCCTTTTTTTTCTTCTTCTTCTTCTTCCTCTTTGTACCCTCTGTGTTTTTTGGAAGGCAATTACAAAGCTCCTCGTTTCCTCCGCCATTTTGTCCTTGGATCTCCAAGGAGCCGCAATCGACTGGTTGTGGGCTGCGTCGGCAAAGAAGACACCCAATTGCAAGATTCACAGGCAGAAGACGCCCAGGACCTTGAATACGTTCGTCAGATTCGAAGGGTGTTGGACCTTCTCAAGAAGAACAGAGACATGCTCTTCAATGAGGTCACTCACTCCCCACTTTCCTTCTCTCTTACTCATTTTTTCCCCCCTTATTCCTCCCTTCATCTTCATATTCTTTCATTTAGTAGGTTAAACTTACCGTAATGATTGAAGATCCCCGGGAAGTTGAGCGCCTCAGATTACTTGGAATTGACTACGACGACGCCCCAACAAGAGATGATCTAGCTGCCACTCTTGAACAGGTCGGGGCTTTTATTCTATTTCATCAGAGAAGAAGCAAGTTATATTCTTACTATTCACTTTCATTTGCTATTATACTAGGTCAATGAAGGAAAGATACCAAAAAATCGACTAGCTCTCCAAATGCTTGCTGAAGAGATGACCAACTGGCCTAATTTGGAGGTATTATTTCTTACTTTTCCTTGAGGTTTTTCAAATTTTTTAAATCTCATGCTTCCTCTCATCCTCATATGCTCAAATCAAGATACTTTTTTTTTTATATCCATCAGTGTCTAGGCCAGCTTATGAGCACATTGATCTAGCACTACTACATTTTGTTGTCAAGAAAATTTGTGGAAATTTATTTCTAGGTTGGTGGTTTGGTTACCATAGATTGAACTTATTCCTTCCTAGTTTTACCACTCTTTTGACCACTAGACATATCATATGAAGATATGCTTTGTTGGACTTCAAATTCTAACATAACAGTGCTATCCTGATGAGAGAAAAACATAAAGTCAGACTGTGTAATGGCGCTAAATTGTCTTTATACTAAAATACAGAGGCTGATGAATCTTCGATCACTTATTCATGTTTTTTGGCTCTAAATACTGTAGTTTTGGTGTTGTGTGGCCAATACCATTCAAACTTTGGTGTTTAGTGATACCCGCTGCCTGTGGGTATCTAGCCAGATGAAGAGAGAGAACCCAAATATGATCAATGGAGATCATGGCTAATGGATAGAGGAGATGCAGTTGGATAATAGTAAACAATTACAAAAAGTGATATTTTGAGGTTTTAATAATATTTTTATTGTGATCTATTGATTGAGTAAAATTTCTCCCGCTAGTTGTTTGCCCAAGATGTTATCGATAAACAAATAGATGTGTTTTTTTTTCTGTCGTTCATGCTATCGTCTGACAAGGGTTGGGTAGTATTGTTTCCCTCCATTTTGATTTTTTTTTACAGCTCTCTTTTATCCTGTTTCTTTTGCTCAATTTAGCTTCTGTGATTTTGTCAAATTGTGAGTTTCTGTGAGATGATGCATACGGTTTAAACTCTTGTAGGTTGAGGTTCCTAAGACAAAACGCAGTAAATCTTTGTATGCAAAAGCCACAGACACCGGTGTGGATCCTCGAGAGGCTGCAAAGAGACTAAACATTGATTGGGACACTGCAGCTGAGATCGAAGAGGGCGACTTGAGTGATGAATCGGAAGTGCCTGCTGTTGTGGTTTGTTTTCTTGGCCCATCATTTTAAGGACACTGCTTTTAGTCTAACTTATTTATTGTGATGTTGAGATATTGTGGATTTATCACCTGTGCTGGAATTTTTATAGTAGATAACTAGTTGTTTGGTGTAATGGGAGTCTTAATATTGCATGATATTAAAATTTCTGATGAAGAAATTTAAATTGATTTGATGCAGGGATATGGAGCACTGTACATAGTGACAGCGTTTCCCGTGATAATTGGCATCTCAGTAGTTTTAATTCTTTTCTACAATTCCCTTCAATAGTCTGCGTGTTTGTAGACAAGGCTGAAAATTGCCCTCTTTGGTGATCTTTGCTTGTTGAACCGAATGAGTTGTTGATGAATCTATGGGATCTATTTTATAGCGTTAAATTATTGTTTAAAATAATAACCGTCACGTTTCCATGATGATAGCATATTATATCCAAGTAAACCATGGTGGGAATTAAAGAAAGAAGAAGACGACGTTGTATGTTATAATATTGAGTTTATGGCAGAACATGCAAATCATTACTAAACAAAGTGCTCCCACGTTCCTCCATGGTTGAAGTTTAAAGGAGTTCCTTTCCATTCCATAGTATGTATGTATGAATCAAAGTGCAGTATGGTAGACACGGGGCTTCCTTCCTCTGTTGGCACCATTAACAGAAGCTACGGTTTGGATGCAGCAAAAGAGAAAGTCGGGAAGGCACAGCGGATGGAGAGTCCTTCGGAAACCGAAAAGGGGGGAAAAGCGAGGAGGCGTTTCAGATGTGGGAGACTATGCTTGTGGCTACCAAAGCTGCCAGGTTTTGGGAATAGAAAGGAAGAGGTAGAGGTAGAGGAAGGTGGGTGTATATCCATATCCATATCAAGGAGAGTTTCTTTAGAAACATTCGAATGCGGTTCGTGGGCTTCATCGGGGGGTACAGGGAGCCTTTACTTTGATCTGCCAATGGAGTTGATAAGGAACAGCGTGGGTGCTCGATCACAACCACAATCACCTGTAAAGGCCGGTTTTGTATTCAACAGAGATGGGAAGGGAGCTCAAGTTTCTGTTTGGACGGAATTGGGCTCCCCATCTCCATGCACCATTACCCCACGCTTGTGCAAAGCCAGACAAGAGTTCAATGCACTTTTGGAAGCCCACACCCACACTCTATGATATCAGTTAAGGATATTGCCTCCTTCATTTCCTCCACATCTCTCTGCATATCATTGAGGGAGAGGGTGTTCCACAACTATTTAATCTTTGATCATGATGGTGTTGTTGAGTCTGCAATTACAATTGTAATCTTGTTTTACATCATTCACCAATTCTACACATTCAAGTTAGCCTCTCACTCTCATAATGAGACGTGTTAATATTATGTGCAAAAATGATCAAAGTGAACATAACTCTATACTAATTGATGTTTGACGCACTCCTAATCACTCCTAATCGATGTTTGAAATGATACTACCTTAATCATGCCTATAGCCCCATTGCTCTACTTAGAGTAATACTTGTCTGGTCATGGATGAGAAGGCAAATTTTATGGGCGTCATTTGATGCCACAAATTTTATTTATTTATTTTTTCATATTGTTAAAACAAAAATTGTGTGCAGCAAATATTTTTTGATATTCAAGTCTTCTCCTCTACTAATTTTCTTTTCACCCTCCCCCACAACTTTTGCTGCCATCATTACCCTACTTCAAACTTCACTAACATTATTGTACTAAAAAAATCGTGTGCTAACCATTGACATAGTCATAAAACTGATATAATAAATGAATACAGAACGGATGAAATCAAACCTTTGAAAAGATTATCGGCCAAAGTATTAAAGAACGACTAAAACATATACTTTTTTATTTTTATATTTTTGGGAGGGGGGAGGGTATAAGAATTTCACTAAAATGATGTGGTAATACAAGAATTTCTCCTGAAAGAAAACATATACATAAAGAGGCAGATTGTAGAAAGAAAAAAAAAAAAGAAAATACAAAGTAGAAGATATTGCAGTGAAATGTGTAATGTAGTGGTATGTGCATTTTTTATAAAGATGAAACAGTCGAAGTTAAAAGGTTAGCCAGAACAGAAGCCCCAAAAAGAGATGAGAAAAAAGACAAGTTTTTGTTGTTGGGTTGAAGGTAGTTGCAGAGAGAGAGAGCAGTGATTGATGATGATAAATAAAGACGGTCCTCTGAAGCAAGAGCTCGTACATACGCATATCTACATCATGGTTTGGTTATATTCCTATAAAAGAAGGTGGGCGCACCGGCACCACGTCCTCGATAGGAGCTCCGCATACCGGACACTTTCCCCCTCCCCATTGCAATTCCTTTCCACATTTCATACAGCTACACATGTGTCCGCATCTGTCATGTATCAATTTCCATTCATAAAGCCAATCTTATCTTATCTTACATAATATATAATAAACATCCTTCATCCAAACCTTACCTATACAACAGTGAGTCAATCTGCATGTCGTAGCAAATACAACATTTGTGCTTCCTTGATTTCCTCCCCCCTTTTCCTCTTCCAGCTGATCCTGCTGATCCTGCTATACACATATACATATAATATATACATGTACTGTCTATTCCCTTTACAAAAATTCGAGCTAACTAATACTTCAGCATGCACAACAATGTCAACATTAATTACCTGCCACGGCCTCATGCTTGATAGACTGCTGCTGCCTATCCATGCAACATTTTAATGATTTTCTAAGTTCCGACATCTCCCGGTACATTTGCTCCATATGTCTTCTTAAATCGTATATGAGTTCCATTTCCTTCACCATTATTTTTCCAAACAACTGTTAATTCTAAAACTATGATGATAATCAAAGTAATGAAAGGTTATCAGGGTTCTTACAATAGAAGGTTGATGGGAGGTTGTTGAGATAAGGGAATTAGAGTGTTGGACGAGGTTGTTGGAGGAAAACTGAGGCAGTGGTGAGGAAGTAGATGTGGGGCCTCTGTTGGAATCTTCACCGGCCATCTCGTTATCCTGGTAGCTCCATGAGCTCAATATTGATGGCGATGCAGATTGATCCATATAACCACTTGTTTCATGATATTGAGCACCGTTAATCAAGCTTCTTTCATCACCTTCGTTATCACTACTCTTGGGTTGAGTACTCTCATCATGTCCTTCTGAGAGACACCACATTTCTTCTTCCTCTTCCTCTTCCTCTTCCTCTTCTTCTTCTTCGTTGACCTCGTCGTATTCTTCTTCTTTTTCTTCTTGTGTTTTTCGCTCTAGTCGCGACACCATTAGCTTATCCATTCTTTCACGGAAGTCACTCAATAGAAAATTGGATACAGTTTTCCTGCATATATCCACAATTCAAAACCATCATGGAGTGACTTAGTGGCCGTGATTTGAGTAAGGGGAATGGCTTACCTTTTAATAAGCTCACATATTTCATCATTGGCAGAGTTAGAATCCAGCATTTGCTGATACCAAGTTTGCCTGCAATTTTCCCAATAAACTCGAGGGCGAGAAATACCAGTAAACCAGTCATAACTGGTTCCCTCATATGTCTCTTCTGGTGTCTCACTAACTTCCCATCCTATGATTGAGACTTGAGAATCCGAATTCAAATTAGGGGTATCTTGCCACGTGGCCTCTGGAGTAGTTGGTAGATCAAGTTCTTGGTCACCACCTTGTTGTTCATTAATCTTGATCTCTTTCACATCTCCACCAATTGGACTGTCTTGTACTGTACTGTCTGTACTGCTATGTAGGGCGGCATCATCGACTACTTGCTGGTTATCGTTGTCATTATTGTTATTTTTATTGTTATTATTGTTGTCGTTACCGCTATCATTAGTATCTAACTGGGTTTTAACATCATCATTATCAGGGAAAGAAGTTGTTCCACCATTCTCACCGACTCCACTAAATCTCTCCCTGCATTGAAGTGAAGCCAAAATGGTAAGGCATGCATAATTAAGAAATCACAAATTGTGAATTGATTTGTATTATAAATACCTGAGATGCATGATGGTAGAAGAGCTCTGATTCTTCTGTCGAGGCGTAATTACAAATTTAGGGGGGCGCTGCTGCTCATCTTCCAATGCCATTCCACGTTTAAGGATTTTAAGGCGAAGTAGGGACTGCATGCAGCATTGAATTGATTTTGGTTTTTTGATACAAACATTGAATTAATAATATTGATAGAGAGAGAGAGAGGACCTGGATGCGACCACGTTGGGGGAATTTGGAAACGACTCGGCGTTGTAGCAAAGCGTGGAGCTCTTTTTGCCTGTCCTGCTGGATTTGGAAGAGTAAATCGGCGAAGGCCTGGCGTCCTCGGATGCGGGGAGAGCATAGAATATAAGAAAGGCATTTGGGATCAACTTGGTGTCTGAGAATGAGAGCAGTATGGGAGGTGGAGGATTGGTTGTCTTCAAGGCAAGAAGAATGGGAAGGTGGTGGTGGTGGTTTAGCAGCCGTCAGAGTCAGTCTCCTAATGATATCAAAGACACGAACTTTCTCGCTTTCTCCTGCTGCGGAGGCCGGTGGAGAGCTGCAACTTGTTCTGCTGGAATGCCAATCTGCTAACCCGTCCTCGCTGCAGCTCCCCACGGGCCCTGCATCATCCTCGAAGTCTCCTGCTTCCACAGAGCAGCAGGCCTGCTCATGCTCATGCTCATGCTCATGTTCATGTTCATGCTCATGCTCCGTGACTTGCTTGTTGACGTTGGAGGAAACAACATTAAGCCTCTTCTCCCATATTTGGACAAGAGAAGAAGCTCCAAGCTTGGAGCTTTGGTTGTCAGGAGGAGGCATTTGTGTTTGTGGTACATTATGGTGATTGTCATTGTCAATCGTAGAAGCAGGGGTGGGGATTGAAATGCAATCGTTGAGGCGATCCATGACCAAATTCTTGAGGTTGGTACGAAAACGAGCAACATGGGTAGCGGTGACATTGGCGTCACGGCGGTTGTGGTCTCTTCGGGGAGGGCAGCCAAAGGGTGATGAGGTCGAGGAAGAAAACTCCACCTGGGAAGAAGCCATAAGCAATCAATTCAATCACCCAATGGAAGGGAAAGGGAAAGGGAATGGAATTAGAGGTAATTGTGCATTATTATTATTATTATTATTATTATTATTATTATGGGGAAGGGAGGAGCATGCAGGCATTTTTTTGGTTGGGATATGGTAATATGAGAAACCAATCCAGAAGGTAGAGAAGTTGAGAGAGCGAACATATGGGGACACACCGAAAATAGAGGAAACCATTTCATTTTTTAGGCTTCAAACCACAGCCTTCAACTACCAACAACCCTAAATTAACAAAATTAGCAAACAACCGCCCATTCATCCTTGTGCTTAATTTAACAAACAAATACTTTACACAAATTTGGTATTGGGAGCTTAAGATTATGGAATCATGCGCTGTTGGCTAAATTAGTAGGTTTGGAGCAAATAAAGATTTGAATTTAGAGTTCAACTTGGAAAAATTGAGAAGTTAAGGTTAAAAATTTGCTCAATCAATTAAGTAAAGGAGTACATAGTTATATTTTTAGCTCACATCTTTTGAACGCCATATGTTTTGAGGTCTGTAATAATAATAATA
>JBBMKA010000025.1:79645-90552 GCA_037833695.1 Sechiopsis laciniata
AAACCGAGCCCAAAGGCAAAATTACTAAAATGCCCCTAAGGCTCAAACTGCCCTAACGGCCCGACCAAACCACCGAAACAGCAAACGAACAAACCTGGGGAACCGAAAAAGAAAACTGGGCCATTACAGGTTTCTACTCTCTCAATGATGAAGAAAACTCCCTAAAGTGCTTATATATTAGCACTAATACACATCTCTCGTGATTAGCTATAACTAAGCCTCTAATTAACCCAAGTTACATTTAACTCATATAGGGTTAACACATGATGTGTAATTCACCTAATAACAAAATACCCTCTTGAATACATATCATAAAACAAAATGACAATCAAAATTCAAGGCAAAACTGGATCATAGCTTTACTCAGCATGAGTAAATTATAACAGTCTTCAAGACCTCAGAATTCAAAATTTCAGCAGGACGGTGAACTCAATCCACCAACAGCAACTTGAACCTGTCTTCAAAGAACGTCTTTAAAAACAGACAATCAAAACTAGACTTCAAACAGAACGTTGCCAAATAACATGGAAACAAATAAAATGAGGTATCCCCTTTTAGAACGACATAAGCAGCTCAAAACTGAAGTCATGATGTCCGGCAGGACTAAACTCATCAGAAACAAATGCATTCAGAACCAGAATGACCCTCAAATAACTATAGCTCGAATAAAAAATCTGAATGCTCAGAACGCTGCACCAAAATATGTCAAATCCATGTAACTACTGAACAAACTAACAAACTGTACTTCCGAATGGCAAGAAACAGAAGCACAAACAAATACTTCAAACGAACAAAACAAACCTCTTCCATATCGAACTCTCAAATCAAGAAATCTTTAAACGACAACAAGTCAAGAGATCTGTAAACCCCACAACAAAACAACCAGATGCAATCAAAAAATCATCTACAAATGACAAAGCAGATGATGCAACTTACACTAGAAGTCTCACTAAAAACATAATGAGCAAAACGATCTCTTGCAAAGCCATAATCAAAATAGATTTCTTATAAACGAGTAGGCAATCATGAAAGAGACAAACTGTTCAAAACACTGCAACCAACACTGATCAATGCAATAAAAACCCAACCATGAGGATACATACAAGAACACAAACGGAGAAAGAACATATATCACCTCTTCATGTATGTAAGCGAAAGCAAACGAATCTGCATCAGAATGAGAGTATACAATACCCTCTAGATCGGACTTAATCACAAACCAGCAAAAGCAAACAATGAGCAAACAAATTTCAGGTCTCACCTCAAACATCCTACATGAAAAATCCAACAAACGAGCCAACTGCCTATCCAACAAACGAATGTTGCAATCTAAACCAGCAGGAACATCCTTGGGTTCAAGAGCAACTAAGATAGGATATGAACGTGCAATGTCACTGACAAGCACTGAAGGCTCAACAAACGAATTTTCAGATGCATAAGCAGAATCAACAACACAATTAACTTCTGGTAGAGAACCTGCCAAATTTTCAAATTGAGTCTTAACAAATTTATAACCAGCAACATCTAAAATACCTAACGAGATAAGGTTTCGTTAAAGACTTGGAACAAATTTCACATCTGCAAGCAACTTGACGGAACCGTCATCCATGCTAAATCGAACAGAACCTACTCCCTTAATCTCAAGCTGAAGGTTATTTGCCAACAAAACTTTGCCATTTTTCAGAATTTCAAAATTTTCAAAATTGTGCTCAAAATGGGACATGTGAAAAGAACAACCAAAGTCCATGATCCACAAATTATAAAAAGGGTCAAAATTTTCAGAATTTTCGGTCTAGAGCACCTCGCCCGAATCAGAATCTTCGAGGAAGTTAGCTGAATCATTATCAACTATCCTAACAGGTAACTTACCTTTCCTCTTCATAATGGGACATTCATACTTAGTATGACCATCTTCCCTGCAGTAATTGCAAGTAAATGTCTTCTGCTCTAATGGTTGTTTTCCTTTTGCAGAATTAGAGCTTGATTTACTTGACGAACTGCCTTGGGCTTTAAAAGACTTAATCTTCGCAAACAAGGCCTCAGAATCCTTCTTTTCAATTTTAATCTCCAAATCCCTATATCTCAAATAGTCCAAGAACTATTTTTAGGGTCAAAGTATCTATGCCAAACATAATGACTGATTAAAGTTCTTTGTAATTTTTGGGTAACGAATCGAGGAGGATCATAACTTGGTTCTCACCATCTAATTTCCCATCTTCAGAATTGGCCAGGTCACCACAAATTTTGTTGAATTCGTCAATGTTTTCTTCCAAATCCTTAGAATGATCATCTAAGGCAATTTGCATCATTTTATTGCACTAAAAGGCTTTCATCTTCCTCTTCCATAAACCAAAGTCTCCTTTCCCATCAAATTTATCAATGACAAATCTCGCTGACATATTCAGATGATCACAAATAAGGAAAGCAGAGGATGCAAGCCTTAACCCAGAAAATGACAATTTCAACTAATCAAAATTACCCAAACTGATCACATAGCAGCTATCACAATAATCATTCTCAGAATTTCAAATCAACAAATTCAAATTCAGTCCAATATCAAAATTGCAAACAAAATTCCTGCTCAAATTTCTCAAAGTTGTAGCCTCACAAAAATAATATCCAAAATTTCATGGTGGTATCACAAATTCAACATAATTTGATTTCAATATTGGAGCTCAATAATTCACAATTATTCCACCATATCAATCAACATGGTAATAAAATTACCTTGATTTTGTTGACACATAATGAAAAATACTTCAGAATTTTCAATCAAACTACCAGAACTTCAATTTTGAAGTAATATTGAAATCCCAACCTAATACTTGACCACTGAAAAATATTCAAATAAGTTGTTCTAAAATTCTCAAGTCAACTAATATGCAGCCACTTCAAAACACAATCACAAATTTTTCAATCACGCAGCCGCTACTTCAAAATCACCAAAAGCAAAAACAAAATCGCCAAAATCTCTTAATCGCGAAACATTCGCTCAAAAAATGAACAAATCTAAGTCAGATCTAGGGCCAAATCATAACAAAAATCTTAATCAGAACTGAAATCGACTCTTAATTTCATCAATTTCTTGATCGATTGAAGCCCCAAAGCAAAACAAGAGCAGAATACCCAAGAGATGCTCAAAATTTCTCCAAAGAGTAATTCAGATCAGTCGATTTCAATAGACAAATTGGCAAAGACTTAATCGAACTTTTAGCCAGCAGAAGATGATAAACGATTACAAACCAGAATCACTTCCAACCGGCCTCTAATACCAAAATGTAGTGCAAAATTGCTAGATCTATACTCTAAATCAGATGCAAATGATAGATTTAAACCAAAATCAAACCAAATAGAGATGAATCATAAACAAAAGTAAAGAAGGATAATGGAGAAGAGAGAACAAAGCACACCAGATTTAAGTGGTTCGGGAACGTCCCTACTCCACTGTTATGAATCGATTGAGCTTATTCGATCCACCATCATAATGTCATTGATAGAATGTACAAGGGCTCTCAAAGATGGCTAGGGTTTCTACTCTCTCTCTTAAGGATGAAGAAAACTCCCAAAGTACTTATAGATTAGCACTAATACACATCTCTCATGATTAGCTATAACTAACCCTCTAATTAACCCAAGTTACATTTAACTCATCTGGTTAATACATGATGTGTAATTCACCTAATAACATATAAGAACTAATTTTTAGTTTTTATCAAATTAAAGAGACTAAATTCTAATTTTAACCAAACCATAAAGATTAAATTCTAACTTTTATCGAATTACAAAAACTAAATTCATAATTTACCTTTAAGAAAACATTAGAATGAGATATATGTAAAGAACATAGACCAATTATATAAATATTGAAGAGAAATAATTGCAGACTTCCAAAGCAACATTCTATCGCTCATGTGGCCAAATTTGGACCATTTATTTTATTTTTAATTTTGAAAAATAATTTCTTAAAAGACAAAAAAAATAAAAAGAGTGGTTCAGATTTGGCCACATGGACCTTGGCAGCATGCAATTATTTTTCATTTTTCAATATTGAATCTACAATACTTAATGTCTCTCATATCATTTTCTATTTTAAATTTACGAATATCTGTATTGTATAACTTAACTTGTTGAATTGATTTTTTTGATCGACACTTAACTGGGGTTTTTTTTTTCTTTTTCTTATAATTTTAAAATAGAACATTAAAAAAAAAAAAGTGTATAATTTTATGGTTTTTGAAGGAGACGTTCATGCAAGAAAGTTTTATTTTATATTTTTAGTTCATCTGGTAAGAAAGAAAGGTTGGTTGTGGAGGAGTTGGAGAGGGCGGTGCAGTGCAGTGCTTTTCATGGAGAATTTAAATTTACGTATAAGGTTTTGAAAATTGGATAAAATATAATAGTATTATTTATTGGACAAGAATGAAATGCAAGGAGTTACATATGATATATATATATATATTAAAAAGGAAATAAAAACACATATATATATTTTTGTACAATATATGGGGTAGGATGATTGCAGCTCTAATCTCTAGGTAACTACAAAGTTACAACTTATAGTAATTAATTGAATAATCAAAGACATATATTTGGAAATTGAAACTGATTGGAATTTAGGATGATGAGGAGTCATGAAAATCCTTAAACTGAGTGTGAGTGTGGACATGAGGCAGATCATGTTCCCACAAGTGGTGGGTATCAATCATGATGTCCAAATCATGAGAATTGTAATGTAATGAATTGTAATGATGATCAGCACATGAACCCGTACTAATCATATCAAATAAGCATTCCCAATTATTAGTTTGTTGCATCAAGGTGTGGTTGTCGGGCAATGACGAGGTTACAACAGGTGGTTGAACATGAATAATATCAATATGATTAGTATCAGTAGGAGGAGGAGGTAGATCAGGAGGGTGCATAATAATAGGGCGGCGGGGGAGTAAATTGTGAGTATTGGGATCGAGGCCAGTGGCTATGAGCTTCTTTTTTAAGGAGGAATTCCAAAAGTTCTTGATCTCGTTGTCGGTCCGGCCGGGGAGGTGGCTAGCTATCTGAGCCCATTTGTTCCCAATGATTCGGTGGATGTCGATTATGGTTCGCTCCTCCTCTACGCTGAAACACCCCCTCTTCAAGTCGGGCCTCAAATAGTTAATCCATCGAAGCCTGCAACTCTTCCCACACCTCTCTAGCCCGGCCAGCTTAGGCACGCGGCTCCAACACCACCCTCCTTCACCCTCACCAGCTTGACTCTTAACCATCATGCAATTTCGAAGCTTCTCGTCTTCTTCAGGAGACCACAACCCTCTCTTCACTTTCTTGCACCTCTGCCCCATCATCGTTATTATTTCACATTATTCCACATTCCACATTATTCTGCATTAATATTCTCTCTTCCCCTTATATACAATACACACACAATTGTTAGTAACTTCTATATTCATTTATTTATGCTCATTTCCTAGGATTACAGCTTACTTGTACCTAACAATTATACATGTCCCTCATCCAATTTCAACTTTCCAGTTATTTTATTTTTACATTTATTTGAAGCATTTCTTACACGTTGACGCTGTCCATTTTGTGTCTTGTTGCTCATTTTGGACAATTAATGAAGCTTGTTACTTAGGATGTAACTGAATTGACAACATATTCCAGAAGACGTGATTATATTATATATATTTTTATGATATGTTGCTCAGGACCGCACATTCAGACAATAATATAGTTATAGTTAATAAAAAACCTCAACATATTATATATATAAAAAATTAATTTTTAGATAAATGGTCATCATAGATTGAATGTACCACTTTAAGCATTTCAAGATCATTTTTAACCACTAAGTCACTCCATAATGATTGTCATTCTTATATGATTAATTATTTATTTCTTCCAAGTAATTGTTTAAATATATGCAGTAATGCAAAAGCCACATCAATATATATAATATTATATTCCTACTAATTTTGTACTAGTACGTCAACCAAAACAAAAGTTAAAATCACAGAATAAGGGAAAACCCAAATGGAAGTTTTTGCTTAATTTGTCTGTATTTGGAGAGATTAGGTTTTACACATTGTGTAATAACTTGTATAACAATTAAAATAAATTATTACAAAATTATTATTTATTGGGTGAAGTGTGCTCATGCATGGCAACGCATTGAACTTCACACTTCATAAGAACAATGATAAATATAAACAAAACAAAACCCTCTTTTAAAATTCCTCATAAAATGGGAAAATTCTTGTTCAATCCAACGATAACCCATTCCATTAATTCCACCATCAAGTAATGCGTATATGTTATAGGTAAGATTAAATTATTTGCCTTTTTTTCAAAAAAAACAAAAAATAATATTTACCTTCAACAAGGGGAATTTATTCAAACAAGTATCCCATACATATGCATCTTAATTAAGTTATGATCAATTGTTAAAGTGAGCTTCATCGATCATTATACATATATTGAGGAAAAATATATTTGATTCCCTCAACTTCCGACTACTGTTTTAATCGATAATTTCAATCGATATAAAGCATATAATTTTGATCAAAAGCTCATTATATACTCTCTAACGCTACTTATGATTGAAACTAAAAAAATAATAATAATAATAATAATAATTAAAAATAATAAAAAGTATGGTAGCATGTTAAGATTTTGAACTAAAATTTATCAAACATGATTTGCTCGATGGTTACCATTATTTGTTTAAGGATGAAGATATATTTTTGTAACAAAGGAAGTATAATACCAAGTATATTGATAAGTTGTAAGTTCAGATGAAAATAGAATACATCTTAAAATTCAAAGACTAAAATTAAAATTTACAAACTAAAATAAAATAAATCTCAAAATTTAGATATCAATCCATTCCAATTAAGATTAAAATAGAGATTTGAACCATTTTGGTTTTTTGAAAACAAAAACTTAAGTGGGAGTCCAAAATGCCCATTCCAGTTAAAGGAGCACAAAAACGACATTGTCCAGCTTGGATATGTTTGGACGTAGATTTAAAATGAGAATTGTAGGTAAAAATTGAAAATTGTAGCTAAAAACTTGTTTGGATGTGATTTTTGTGTAGATGAGTTTGGATTAAAATTTTATTTAAATGTAGATTTAAAATGAATAGTTAGTTAGAAAAAATGATTAAAAATGAGTTATTTTGATTGATTTGAAATGAAGGGTTAAAAATGATTGATTATTAGAAATGAATGATTAAAAATAAGAATAAATTAATAAAAACGTGTTTGGATGTAAGTTTTCGAGAATGAGTCGATAAATCTTCCGACCAAATCCTATTTAAATATGACAAACAAACGGCCGTATAAATCAACTTGGAAGTGAGAACTGCTATGCATATGCTATTGGCTGCCCCAACGGACGAGAACTTGACGACGCAAGTTCAGTTATGGTCCTGAATCTCATTTCCAGAGGCTTCAACTCTTGGGCTTTACGCATTCGAAATGCTCCCTCCCTTAATAAGGCACTTACCATTTACTCCCACATGCACCGCCATTCCATTCCCCACGACAGCTTCTCCATTCTCTTTACCCTCAAAGCCTGCGCCCCTAATTCCCACAATAATCCCTCCATTAATATTCTTCACCACCTCCATGCCCACATCACCAAACTTGGCTTCATTGCCCAAGTCTACGTCGCTACATCCCTTCTCCACGCCTACGTCCACACCTCCTTCCAACTTGCCCGCTTCCTGTTCGACGAAATGCCCCAAAGGAATACTGTTTCCTGGAACACTATGATTTCTGCCTACTCCAACTCAGGGGATCTACCCACTGCTCGCCACCTGTTCGATACAATGCCCGAAAGAGACTTGGCATCCTGGTCTGCCATGATTGCTGCCTACGTTACCAACCGCAACTGCAGGCCTGCCTTGCTTCTTTTCCACCATATGATACTTCATGGTCTACATCCCGACCAAATGGCCGTAGGTTCGATTTTAAATGGGTGTGCTCATTTGGGCTCTTTAGCGTTGTTGCCCGGAAAATCGGTTCATGCTTTTGTGGTCAAGAATGGGTGGGACCTAAACACCCAACTTGGTACCGTTTTGGTTATTATGTATGCCAAGTCTGGATTTTTAAAGTATGCTTGCCAGGTGTTTCATTTGATGCCTGAAAAGAATGTCAGGATTTGGACTGCTCTCATATGTGGGTCGGCCCAGCATGGCTACTGCAACGAAGCATTGCTTCTCTTTGAGGCGATGAGAAACGACGGTGTGGAACCCAATGAATTGACTTTCACTGGGATTTTAAGTGCGTGTGTTCATGCAGGGTTAGTTCAAGAAGGCCGAAAATACTTCCACCTTATTGAAGAATATGGCTTAGAAATAAAGATTCAGCATTATGGCTGCATGGTTGATCTGCTCGGCAGGTCCGGATTGATAGACGAAGCTTATGAGGTTATTAAGAATATGAGACTCCAACCTAATGTCATTGTGTGGAGCTCCTTTTTGTCGGCTTGTAAGCAACATAAAAAGTTTGACATGGCCGAGAGAGTTATTGAGCAGATATTGGAGAGGACAGAACCCGAATATGAGGGTGGACTTTACTCTCTTATATCTGATTTATATGTCTTACAGGAGAAGTGGGATGAAGCTGAAAACATAAGGAAATTAATGAACCGAAATGTGCGGAAGGTTAGGGCCTATAGCCTTATAAGCAGTGGATTGTAGTTGGTAGCTATAATTGCATCATTATTACTTTTCGATTTAGAATGTCGGGGGAAAATTAATGGATTGTGGTCAATTTTATAAATTAATTTCGTTGGTGTTTAGTAATCTGCTTTCAGGAACAATTGAAGATGAAACTAGAGAATTTAAATGGGTAGTTTTCACTTTTCAATGGTGTATACTTATAGCTTCTTAAATGGAAGCTCTTGCCAATTTAACTTGGACAAAAGAGCAGCGTGTTATTACTTTTATGTCCAGAGATTAATTATTTCACCATTGCGGAACGAATGTCGACCGATGGTTGTGCTATTTGGTGGTTGTTTACTTTTGTGGCTTTGGCTTGATGGTCTGTTGCTTTGTTGCCCATATGAGATTGACATGCTAATGGAATTCGGCAAGGATATTTGATGGAAGCAAACAATCAGAGATATTAGATACATCTGTGTATCATGTTAAATTTTTTTAGTTTAACTACGGTTATTCTTGTAAAGGAGGCTAATTTCCTTTTGTTATGGTTGTAACTAACAACTGAGAAGCTCTTGTACTTAAAAGAGGATTTTCATTACAATCAATAAGAGAATATTACACTTTCCTCTCAACACTTGTTATGCTATCGAAGTTCTTGCTATATTAAGGCTTCAACTACAGAATTCTGCTTTAGTCTCGATACAAGAAAATTGGTGTGAAGTGTGAGTTGATGTAAAAAAGTCATTAAATTGAAGCTCAGGTGCTTGCATTATTATAGGGTATGCTTCTAGTATGGGAGGCTAAAGGCTCAATAATATTGCCTATGATATTGCTCAGGCGCTTGAGTGTTTTCATTACAAACCTTGGCTTGTTTTACTTGTTTTTATATCTCATTGGTCAGTTTGGCCAAATGATAGAAATTGGATGTCCCTCGAGATCTCGAGCTGTTCAGGTTTAATCAACTCTAGTGGCTTGACCCATTTGTTTGAAGTAAGTTATAGTGTTGTGGACCCCCTCCCGGTTTCGCTCACAGGGAAATGGAAATTAAAGATAAAAGCAATACCATTGGTTGTGGTAGAACTCCCTAGAATTTCACTAATTCTTAACTAGAGTTGCTTTCGTTTAGCTTTACTTGCAGGTATGAACTACACTTTTCCATCTGTATGTTGATCCGCGAGCAACTAAAAACCAAAGCTAAGCAGCTGATGATAAACCCAGTTAGATGCCGACATTCAAGACGACAATGACAATTTTTCTGATGAACTTAAACATCAGGTTATTTTCTACATCGGGGATTTCAATCCTGGTAAATTGGTAAGTAAGCTAAAACAAGCTACTCAACTCATAACGAGAACTAAAGTTGAAATTGGGTTGGTTGGGCATAAATTAATCCACCACAAATTCTTAGAAGTGGGCTCAAGTGGCCCAAGGCTGGCACTAACAAAAGAGGCCTGCTTTAAGGTGCGTACCCCATTGGCTTCTATCCTTTTATCTTCTTCTGAATCTAGAAACTAGCGTTTGTTGTGTTTGGATATGAGCTCGCTAACAATTTCAGTTGGGGCTGCCATTCCCAGAACGAGCTGCTCCATCAACATATCACCCGATAAATGTGTAGTGACGAAACAAGTCTCAAAATTTAGGTACACCCATATCCCAAAAATCTCTTTTTCTCACGAAGAACAGGAAGTGAAGGAGAATCCAGGTTCATTGGGCAGAAGAGAAGCAATTGGTTGTGGATTCCTGTTTGGCGTTGCCAACGTTGTTCTACAGCCACTGCGTGCAGCTGCTGAAGCTACCTCATGTGAATTCAGAACAGCTCCATCGGGCCTTGGGTTCTGCGATAAAGTTGTGGGAACAGGCCCCGAGGCTGAGAAAGGACAGCTAATCAAGGTAATGTCTTTCTCAACCATATATAATAGTTTGATGTTGAATCGTGGTAGGCGTAGTGTGTTTGTATGAACATAAATACTTGGTTTTGTAGGCACACTATGTTGGAAAATTAGAAAGCGGAAAGGTGTTTGACAGCAGCTACAATCGGGGGAAACCATTAACCTTCCGAGTTGGGGTTGGTGAGGTATGAAGAAACATTGGATTGGGGAAGGAACTAAAATGATCTCATTATTGACTCATGGAAGTGAAATAAATAAAAATGCTCACTTCAGGTTATAAAAGGCTGGGATGAAGGCATTCTTGGAGGGGTTGGAGTTCCTGCGATGCTTCCGGGTACGTCCGCTTCATTTATCAT
>JBBMKA010000025.1:90652-124993 GCA_037833695.1 Sechiopsis laciniata
TATATATTTTAAAACGACAATGGTTAATTTTATAATTGCTTTATTTTAATATAATTTTTGTGTGGTTGGTTATCCCGAGCATTATCTCCCTCCAAAGTGACCGCTCGTTCAATCCTGTACCCTATCCCGGCCGGTAGCCCTACGGAGGCCGGAAAGTTCAGCGCTACACTCTCGCATTTCACTCAAATCTCTCCAGCAAAGTTCATCTCACGCCCCAGTGTACGTCCACATTTCTCTCTTATTTTTCTCATTATTTTCATCGCGTTTGAAAGAAAAATCGCAGTTCTAACACACAAGTATCAACTGCTGCTAGAATCACACCATCTTTTCTATTAGCAGAGATGATTCTGATTGTGAATTTTCTGTACGAAAATTTAATTTTATTGAAGCTGATCGAGAAAGAAGAACTGGGAGCAATGTCTGCGATTATGTTGTCTTGTTGCAATCCAAATTTAGGGTGTAATTACGGGGGGATGGATTCCAAACGCATTGCATTCGGGCATTTACGGGCTATTGGAAGGAGAAACAATGGCTATCAAAAGCTTACTGTGTTTGCCATTACAGAAGGGTCCGCGAAATCGAGCGAGTCTGAAGAAACTATCCCTTCTTGGGCCAAGCCTGATTCGGAGGAGCCTCCTCCTTGGGCGAGCAAAGAGGGAAAGGAAACTGGATCCTCGCAGGGATTTCAGGTTCCTTTCTATGTTTACTTACTCGCCTCATCTATCACTGCCATTGCCGCGGTGAGCTTCCCTCTAACCACACTCTTGTTTTCATTATTTTGGATAGTTATTTTTATTCCAACTGCTGCATTATTTCCAGTTTTTGTTATCAAAGAATAGTAAAATGCTGAGACAAAGAACACACAAATTTGTGTACTTTACCTGACATCTACATGTAAAGGAGAAAGCCCCTTTATTTAAGATATCACGAAGAATACAAAATGCTTGATAAATAGAATAAAAGTCTTAAAGAGAGATATCTCTCATAAAACTCTAATAAGTCATTTGACCCAAATTACATAAAAGTTCAATATGAAAGTATAAAACATAATTAGTTGAGGGCAATGATTTCTAGCTTGAACCTATCATTTATTCAATAATGTATAAATTCCTTCCATTCCCGGAGCTAGTATGTGTATACATATTGTATTTTCCTATCAGAGTGGGGAATAAGATACTATCTCCCAGGGATGGATGGATAAGGGATAAGATGGGGAGGGATGAAGTGAAAAGTTTACCCATGTGTGTTTAGTGTAGAAAAACCCCACACTCCAACTCCTTCTCCAAACAACCTTTTTCTCAAACGAAGTTTTTCTACGATCCCTTTTTCAAATAACCTTTTCTAAACAAAGTTTCCTACAACTCTCATCCAAACAATCTTTTCCAAACAACTTTTCTCAAACAAGATTTTCCTACGACCCACTCCTTTGATCAACTTTTTCCATACAAAGTTTTCCTGCCACCATTCCTCCAAACTCCCTTTCCAAACACTCCATTCTTCTCCTCCTCTCCTCTTCCCCATCCAAACATTCCCCTAGTCATTTCTTGGTTAAGTAACAAGTAATTTATTATCTGATATGCAACATCTTGAGTTATTGGTATTCAATTAGATTCTGGAACTCTAGCAATTATTATTACCTCCTGTTAACGAATTAGTGACTTCTGAGAATTGGATTGTGGATCGAATTAACTGGATTTTCCCCCCTAAATATTATACTACCTTGTTGGGAAACTGTTGCCAAAGGGGACACCATTTGTTTGATGGCTAGTTCTTCCTCTATCCTCTATCGCATATATTTCCATACTTCGGTGAATGATGAAAGAATCAATTGAATGCATTAAAGAGGGGGAGGCCATTGCTTTATGTAACTAATTTATTTCTTCAGCAACCTATGATTGAATTTGGTGCTATGGACAGTAATTCTAACTGAAGCTGTTTGTATTTTCATTGAAACAACTTCCAACACTGCAGATAGGTTCTGTATTTGAGTACGTCAACCAGAAGCCCGTCTTTGGAATTATAAATTCAGACAGCATATTTTACGCTCCAATTCTTGGCTTTTTCGCATTTACTGGCATTCCCACTTCTGTAAGTTCCTCTGTCTCCATTTTTTGGCATTTGTGAATGGATTCATCGTATCTCTTTAATGACATTATAACATCAACCTTTTGGGAAATATGGTGATGGTTCGGTTATCCACCTTTGTTCTTCTTGTGGTGTGGAGCATACAACTGACTAACAATTTAAAAAAAAAAGAATATATATATAGGGAAATTATACTAGATGCGTTCTTCTCACTGAGTAATTACAAATGTAGGCAAATTCTAAAGTATATACATCTATAATCATTAATACGTTTTAATATTGTATTATAAATACTTGTTAATACCAGTGTTATAAGAAAGTATGTGACAATACTCAATGACTATATTTGTTAATTTTTTTTAAAAATGATCATATTTGTAATTATTTTCTAAATTTGACCAGTCTGATAAGTTTCCCAAAAATATCTTGTGTCCCGCTATAAATGTTGCACAGAAGATCGCGTATTATGTGTCAATTGTATAATATTTGAAGTTCTATTTCAAACTTAATTGGTGAAGAGTGAAATAATTCATCTATCTTATAATTGTTGTAAGTTATTCTCATATTTTAAATGGACAATAAGAAGAAAGAAAGGGGATGTCATTGCAAAAATATGAACTCGCACACTTACA
Source organism: Sechiopsis laciniata (assembly GCA_037833695.1). Classification (NCBI taxonomy): domain Eukaryota; kingdom Viridiplantae; phylum Streptophyta; class Magnoliopsida; order Cucurbitales; family Cucurbitaceae; genus Sechiopsis; species Sechiopsis laciniata. The sequence continues at coordinate 93,370 of JBBMKA010000025.1, forward strand.
AGGCTCTGTGTATAATTTCTGGAGACAGGCATTCCTTTGGTTCAAATCTGTTGAAGTTGCTAATAAGGAAGCTGAGGATCAAGACAGAAGGGATGGTTACTTGTAGAATATTTTCTCAATTGGCCTTTCTATATAACAATGCTGATTTCATTTTTTTGCTTCACTTGTAAACTGTATATTCTCTTTGAGCAGCAGGCTACAGTTTACTGTTGCTAATTAGGCAGCTACTGTTGTATCAAAGTTTCAATCTATGAAAAAAAGTGTATTGTTTTCCTGCCCTTTTGGGTTGAGCTTATCGTACCTTTGGTAAATTTTTAAAGATGGTAAACATGCTCATTTTTCAGTTTTCAATATCAGATTCTCAACCATAATTCATTTCAAATGAATGATGAGACAGAAATTAGATAGTGAAACATATAATTAGACACACGAGGAATTCTTTTTTTCAATTTCAACAACAATTGGAGGAATTTTAATTTGCATGTTAATAGAGCCACTCAACACTTTCCAACCATCTTCATGACTAGTTTAACACCAAGCTCAATATCAAGATAGTGCATTTTACTCTCTTAATTTAATAAACAAAATATGGCTTAAAAAAAAATTAATGAACTAAATATATGTTAAACATATAGGAAATTGTACTATTCTAATATTCATGAATGATATTGCAACTTTGTCAATATTTTAAAGTTTCATAAATATAGCAAAAAATGTAAAACTTTGTTTATTATTTCAATTTTACCTTTTTATTATTTTTATCATTTTTCTTCCCTTGTTGAAGCCTCACTCGCACGTATTTATATATATTCCTTGTTTGAATTATTGCCTGACTTCAATCAGTGCATCAATTGAGGACATACTAATCTAACTTTTATATTATTTCTTGTTTGTTGTGATTTCTCTTCTAAGGTTGAGATTAGTTTTTTCATCCATAAAATTAAGAACATAGTAGATGGTTATGGGTTTATACCCTTGTCAAGAGGTTTCATACTCAAATTAACATTGATTTATATGGTTAAACATTTTCAAAATTTTAAACTATAATTAAATTTAAATCAACTTATAAACTTGAAGCTTTTTTTTTTGTTTGTTTTTGAAAAAAACTTAGAGTTTTTGGATTAATTAATTATTTAAAATGATTCATCAATGTTTTGGTAATTTCACAAAACTCACCTTCTTAATCGCTATATTTATCAACATTTTACCCATTTTTTATTATTTTAATTTTTAAAAAATAAAACTACTTTTGTGAGTTTTTTTTTTTCGAAATAACTACTTTTGTGGGTGTAGTTTAGGTAAAAACTGATTTTTGCACCGTTGTATTATACCATTACAACTTTTTTTTTTTTTTTTTTTAAGTAATAGTAATAATATAATAATAATAATCTAATTTCCGCAAGGGAGGTTAAAAAAAGAACTGGAGAAAAGGGAGGTCCTATAAAAACCCTAAATCGCTCAGAACCCTAATCTTGGTGGGCAGACGCAATCAAAACAAGCAGAGAGTGTGAGAGCGTAAAGACGGTCATCGGAGAGAGGAAGAATGGCGAAATCCATGAGATCGAAGAGAGAGAAAAGGCTGAGAGCCATCAGGAGAGAGATAGTTGAACCTATTTACGACAAGAAAGACGCTGCCAAGCTCGCTGCTCAGGAGGCTGCTCTTGCTGCCCCTAAGCTTCCCGTGCGACCCTCTCCTTTCACCTCCACTATGGACGTCGCCCCGCCCTCTACTTCCACCGCCGCCGACGCCGCCGCTATGGGTACCCCCCTGTGTCTCTTCTTTTACTTCCACATGTTCATTCTTTAGGATATGCCTTTCAATTTTATTGCACTGGAAAATTTCGATACCATAATTATCTTGGCTGACTAGGTGCATAAATTTGTTGTCTATTCGTCCGTTCTTGATCGACCGTAATGGGGTAGTGTAGAAGGAATGTTGCTTTGCTCTTCCTTTTTGAAGAGGATCATAAGTTTTTGTGAAACTTCGTTTAGGACAGTTCAAACTTGTTTTTGTTTTTTTGAAACTCTACTACTATTATTATTTTCAGTTCAAAACTAATCATATGTAGAGGTACTACTACTCTCAAATAACATAAGAGCAGAATACCGATTTTGAAGATCAGTTCAGTATCGAACTGTGATCCCGGAGTTGAATTTGAAACTCTACTCTTATATCATGCTTTAGGCTGACGAATACAAGTTCTTATATAAGCATTAAGCCATGTTCAAATTTTAAAAGTGTTTGGTTACTTCTTTTCGTTATTATTCTTGCCTGTCCATTTTTGGCCATGAGTTTAGCTGTTACGTGACTGATGAATTGATATGGGGATCACGTTTAAAAATATTAGTTGGCAATATCCAAGTTTTTCATTAAATGAATTTCAAGAAAGAAAATTTCTATGTTTTTTCTATCCATAATATTAAAGGTAAATTCAAGATTTAGTATGAACCATTGAAAATATAATTATGTTTGTTTTGGCCTTTTCTCTTTCTGATTATAATTTATTCATTTGTTGTGAAACTCGAAGTGTCTTTCTTAGTATATTGCTAATTGTTATAGTGTGCTTTCTTATGTGCTCGTGTGGGAGATATTCAAGGTTTAAAATATATGGAAATTTTGAAGCTTCAATTGTATATAAATGCCATTATCGTTAGATATTTGTGGAAGGTTCTTAAAAACAAAATTATATAAATTGTATAATTATATTCGCATTGAATTACATTTTGTTGCTATTTTAATTTAATTTTTTTTTTCGATTTGAATTGTTATAGTAGATGTCGGTTCCCCTCTTATATTGATATCAAACTCATGGACATGAGTAAAAGTTTTTGAAAATGTTTACAATTTTAGAAGAGGTATGTTGCTGTCAGGTCCCAGTACTAAGCTTTTCATTTCACTTCGATGGGGTCTTTTGAGAAGAAATCTGCAATAGGCCTTCTCAGTCTAATATAGTGCAGAAAACAATAAATTTTCAATAGTTTCTGTAACTATTACTTTGAACTACTAAATGGGAATGTGAATTTTCTGGAAAAAGAAATATAAATACGTTTGTTTGCATGAATAGAATTATAGAACCACCCAACTTCAATGTTTGCAAGTATTTATTGGCTCTAGGCCTTTCTATCTTTTCTTTTAGTCATTGAGAATGTAGTTGTGCTGTAGGCTCTCATTTCTTTGCAATTATTTGTTAACAGATGTGGAGATGGATGATGGCAGTCAAAGCATGATGCTGAAGCCTGTAGGTGGAATTGGGAAGAAATCCAAAAAGAAATTCAAGGTTGGTAAGGCCAAGCGCCGAGGTAAGTGCAAGGTCAAAAGGAACCGCCACATTTAGGCCCCCCGACCACTGATAGATTTTATTTGAACAATTTCTTCCTATGGCCAGTATAGTTATATAGACAGTCTCTTGGAGTAGTTACTATATTGTATTATTTTAGTGTCATTTGGTTGCGCTTGAAATTTTGGAGTAGGCTGTCCGAAGATATATCTTGTTTGACTCAAAGGTAATTGGACCTGTTTAACTCGTCTTTTCGTGGCTTCAAGCTGCAATGGTTTTGTTTTGCTATTATATGGTTTAAAGTTCTAGATAGAGGCTCGCCCAATGTTATATCTTTGGAGGGTGTGTGTTGGGGTGGCAAGTGATTGAACTTGAGAGATCTAGAATAATTCTCCTTACCTGTATTTGGGTCACCGATAATCATTCATTCCATAATCCCTACTTATTCCTCTATATCTACTTTTCATTTCTCCGTAATCACTTTTCATTCTTCTATACCAATATTTTGTTCTTCATGATCATTTTTTTCATCTTGACGAGGCAACATTTCTCTCGTAATCAATCATTTTCTTTTATACCATCTTCATAATCTGAATTTTTTCATAGACTTTGTTGTTGATATTATATATATAACAAATAGTTGAAATTTCCAAGGATGGCAGTTTGTCCCGAAGTAAGCAACACGTTGTCGTTTGGGTAAAAATTCATTAAAGCTGACTTGCAACTTGCAAGTCCACAACTAGGATCGTATTTGAATGAGTTGCATCTTATCTTGTTATACGTTTCATCTTTTTATTTGAACCAAAAGTCTTAACTTTGGGATGGAAGCCTAATAGTCAAATTCTCCCTTAACGTCTTCGTCGCCTCCTTAATCCCATCTCTGAATCGGTCAATCCTCCCTTTACAACTTTGTTTTTTTTTTTTCATTTGTAGATTTTCCAATGCATGACAGGAACCCTAACCCCTTTTTTTTATTTAAAAAAGGAATATAAACAATATAATTTTACCTAATTATGCCTTGTACTCTTCCTGCTATCAGTATTGGCTTGGCTTATTGAGATTTGAATCTCTTAAATATTATCATTTTTATAAAAAAATCTGTCAAGTTTGAATCTCCTATATATTTTCATCTTTATAAGAAAAAAAAAAAAAAATCTTTGCACATGTTTGGATATTCTACTTGAATAAAACTCTTCATTCATTATAATTGTAACTTTTGTTCACAGTATGTGAGATTGGAGAATTTAGTAGAGGGTCAACTTTATCAATGTGGTTTTATTATTATTATTAGTTTTTCAGCCATATGTGATGGGATGAAAGATCGGCCTTAGATGTTGACGATATATATTTTATTTTGCTAGTGTATTCTTAATTATTTATTTCTGTTATTTAATATTGATAAATAATTGTGCCCAACAGCCCCTGCATTAATTAAATATCGTCACTCTTTGTTATTACCGCTTTCATTTACTTAAAAACAATAAATCGGAAAGGATAAAATTAATTTATTTGATTTGATTGACCTACTTTTATAATAAATCAATTTAATCAACGTCGTGGTATAGGTTGCAAAAAAGAAAAATCGACAGAACTTTGTATCTCATTAGTTTCTCAGTCTTCTTTATACTTGGTCAAAATATTATGGCAAGTTAGCGAAATTAATTCACTTAAAATCAAATTGAAGTTTCTAAAGTTGGGTTATAATATATAACAAGTGGGCAATAAATGAAACATAATTTTCCTTAATTTAAGGAATAAATTATTTTCCTTGGTTGTAAAATTAAGTGTTGTTCCAGAAAGAGTGGGTTACATTGGGCATGTTCTTGATCTCTGTGTGGGGGATTGAAACCCATTTCCAATGCCAATATACAGAATATTCCTAATATTATATCATTTTTCAAAAAATTCAATGTATTATAGAAAGTTTTGAATGAAACAACCTGAACAAATGTAAGAAGCAAACACTTATTTTTAAACTTTTTCTAGCACATAATATTTGAGGTAAAGATATACTAATCAATTACCTCATATATATTAAACATTGTTTTAGATTGAATTTTTATTTTAGTTGACTTTATTTTTTTAAACTTCAACAAATAGACTGTATATATTAAAAATAAGACGCAGATAACATTTTAATGTTTATATAGCACAACACTTTCAATCCCCTCAAATGTTATTGAAGAAAAAAAAATTTGTTTCTCAAAAAAAAAAAAGTTTTTTTAAGATTCCTAATGTGAATTTAAATAATAATAAAAACAAAGGCAGATCCCTTGAAAAATGAAAATGGAATAGGCTTCCAAAGAGATTAATTTATTATTATTTCTATGAAATAGAAAGACTACTCCATCCTTGAAAAAAAGGACAAAAAACTCCAAAGTAGTCGATTTGGAACATCATATCCCAAAGAATTGATGGGTAATACTAAAAAATAATAGGAGATTTTTTATGAGTAGCAAAAATTAAATTAAATTTTTTAAAATTTCAAATTTTCTTTTTAAAAATTAAATATAACAAAAAAAAAAAAAAAAATTGAATCGCCTCAAATTAATAGTTATAAAATTGACAGACTTTAATGAGATAGATAAGTTTTAATCAAGTGAAATTTAAAATGACCATTTTTTTTGTGAGCTCAACAAAATTATGTGATTCAAATTTATGATCTCTTAATTCATTAATACACACCACGACGAAGAAATGTTCTTGTTGAGTCAACCATGTATGGATCATGAAAAATACTTTTATATCTTTTTTTTTTTTTTTTTTTTTGAATATGAACCAATATAATTTTTATTATTATTATTATATTAAAAAAAAGAAGTATAAGATTGTAAAACGTTTGGTTAAAGTTAACTTAGAAAAAAAGGAAAAAAAAGAAAAGGAAGGTTAGCCCCAAATAGAAGCAAACAAAACCAAGTCTTCCTTGTTGTTCTCTTGTATGGTTGATCATTCCCCCACCATTCTCTGAACCATTTTTTTTTTTGCCTTTCTCTCTGTGTTTCCAGTTGTATTCAGTTAGTTCTGTTGTCCCATTCGCTTCTTCCTTCAACTTCCTCTTCTTCATCTTCATCTTCCATAATCAAAATCAAAATCCAAATCCAAATCCAAATCCAATCTCTTGAGCAATATGCCTCTCCTGATCTTTCTCTTTGCTCTGCTGATTCCAGTGCTTGTTCATGTGGAGGCGCGTTTCGTGGTGGAAAAGAGCAGCATCTCCGTTCTATCTCCGACGAGTCTCAAGTCGAAGCACGACGCTGCCATCGCCAACTTCGGTATTCCCGACTACGGCGGCTTCGTGGTGGGCTCTGTTTTCTATCCTCAGAGGAAGGCTTCCGGCTGTCTTCCTTTCGACGGCGATAAGCCCTTCAAGTCCAAGGCCACTCGCCCTACCGTCCTTCTTCTCGATCGTGGAGGTACCTTTCTCTATCTCTATCTCTTCTTCTTCTTTTCTTTATTATCATATTCATATCAATCAAATTTATGCATTTTCCTTCTCTTTTCATCCTTACCATCCAACAATACCGTCATCATCATTTCTAGAGCTTGGAATCTCTGACTCTCAACCTTCAATTCATTGCTACTACTCAGTTTTCTTTTCGCTTATTGCTCTCTTTTTTGACTTCTAATTTGTATTATCTATATATAAACTCATTCATACCTGCCTAGATTAACCACCCATTATGCTCTCATAATTGACTTAAAGGAATTGTGTGTTCTTATTTGACCTTCGGATTATTAGATTGCTACTTTTCATTGAAAGTATGGAATGCTCAAGAGGCAGGCGCGGCCGTTGTTTTGGTAATGGATAGTATCGATGAGTCTTTAATAACAATGGATACACCTGAAGACACCACCGAAGCTGATTCTTACATTGCAAAAATACAAGTTCCCTCTGCTTTCATAGAGAAATCTCTCGGCACCAGTCTCAAGGAAGCACTCAAAAATGGCGAGGATGTCGTCGTTCGATTAGACTGGAGAGAGTCCGTTCCCCACCCCGACAACCGAGTCGAGTATGAGTTCTGGACCAACAGCAACGACGAATGCGGCACTCGATGCAACGAGCAGATGGATTTTGTTAAAAATTTCAAGGGTCATGCTCAGATTCTTGAGAAGGGAGGTTACACTCAGTTCACACCACACTACATCACTTGGTATTGCCCTGAGGCCTTCAGATTTAGCAGCCAATGCAAGTCCCAGTGCATTAACAATGGCAGGTATTGTGCGCCGGATCCCGAGCAGGACTTTGGAGTTGGCTATCAAGGCAAAGACATTGTCTATGAGAATCTCAGACAGCTTTGTGTACACCGAGTTTCCAACGAGACCAACCGCTCTTGGGTTTGGTGGGATTTCGTTACAGATTTTCACGTTAGATGCTCCATGAAGGAGAAGAAATACAGCAAAGAATGTGCTGAGGATGTCATGAAGTCTCTGGGTAAGTAATCTAGTTTTAAATGTTAATCCAACAGATCCTGTTCTCAAGTTTGTCACAACTATGAATGCAATTATCAAGAAATGCACCTAAACAACTCTTGATAACTTGTGCTCTGACTGATACAGATCTTCCAGTTGACAAGATTAATGGATGCATGGGCGATCCTGATGCTGATGTGGAGAATCAGGTGCTAAAAATTGAGCAAGATATGCAGGTAATAATATTGCTCTTTAGACCTTACTTTTCTCTAAACAACTATTGTATCTTACAATCAGTCTGTAACTGCAAATATTCTGTACTGCTTCAATTTTAAATCATTGCTATTAGACTCACAATCCTGATTTTAGATTGGCCATGGGGCTCGGGGTGATGTTACAATCTTACCCACATTAGTGATTAATGAAGTTCAGTATCGAGGTTTGCTTGCCATCTATCAACTTCTTGGTCAATGATTTCAATTTATATGTGTTTTCTAAGAAGACTTTGAAGAGTTTTTTTGGAACCGTTTCTTCTTGAAGGGAAACTGGACAGAACTGCTGTGCTGAAGGCCATCTGCTCAGGATTTAAGGAAACTGAGGAGCCTCCAATTTGCTTAACTTCAGGTTGATATATATATATATAGAAGCTCAATTACTTGTTCAAGATTATGATAGTCACCTTCAGCTTGAGATATAAATAATCTTCTTTGCAAATTGTTCTGATGTCACCCTTAATCAGATATTCAAACTGATGAATGCCTTGAAAGGAATGGTGGCTGTTGGCAGCTCGCACAACAGAACGTAACTGCATGCAAGGTACAAAATGAAAATTTCTGTACATTTTCAGGCCATCTTTCTAACTTTTTTTTCCCAGTTTCTTTGTTAGAAAAATTGAATGTACTTTAATTAAAAATAAATAAACTATTATGTCTTTGAAGTTGAAAAGGGCATGGAAGTTTTCTTCGATGTTAGGAATGTTGCAGGACACTAGCAGCTGAAAATGAAAAGTAAAGATATAAAAAATCAAGACAAGCAAATTTTCACCTTCCACATTTGCTTGCTTGCTTCACAAAAGAACATTTATTATGTTGTTTAAAGTAATATCCTGAGATTTGCGGTTGCATCTTAAATTTATGATCAGGATACATTTAGGGGACGAGTTTGTGAGTGCCCTGTCGTTAATGGGGTTCAGTATAAAGGAGATGGTTACACTTCTTGTGAAGGTAAATCTTTTACATTAATTAAGTTGATTTAGTTATCTCATTTGTTGCTCATCTGTTTTTTACTTGTTTTATAACAGCATATGGACCTGCAAGGTGCACGATTAACAACGGTGGCTGCTGGTCAGAAGCTAGAAATGGATTAAAAGCATCAGCTTGTTCAGTTCAGTGCTGTTTCCATCATAATTTGTCAAATTTAGAAGCAGTATTATTCAGTTTACTTACAACATGATTTTTTATGTTTATGCAATGTAGAATTCAGATATAAGTGGGTGCAAGTGTCCATCTGGATTCAAAGGCAATGGCGAAAAATGCGAAGGTTCGTTCTAAAACCATAAGTGTAAAGTTGGTTATAAATCATGATATAAGAGTAACAGAGGATTGAAATTTAATTAAAAAAAAAAAAAAAAAAAAAAAGCAGATGTGGATGAATGCAAGGAGGGTGTTGCTTGTCAGTGCGATGGGTGTAAGTGCAAGAACACTTGGGGTGGATACGAGTGCAAGTGCAGTGGGAACCAAGTGTACATGAAGGACCAAGATACTTGTATTGGTAAGTATATATCAGGCAGATGCAAATAAATATATGTATAGTTGATGCATATATGAATGATGTTTGATTATTTTCAGAAAAAAGTGGATCCAAAGTTGGATTGTTTCTGGTATTTCTGGTGGTGCTAGTGGTTGTTGGAGCAGGAACAGCCGGTTACGTGTTCTACAAATATAGGCTGCGGGTAAGTTAAAGTTCTTGTCCCATATCTTGTTCTTTTTTGAATTCAACATTCGAATGGTGACCTCTTAAATCAGGTCATACATCATATCGATTGAGTTTAGATTTTAGTGACTTATGTCCTATGTCTTGGTTAACTAACATTGAAATTGAACCTTACCCTATCAAAATTGTTTGGTTCGTGACAGTCTTACATGGATTCGGAGATTATGTCGATCATGTCGCAGTACATGCCACTAGACAGCCAGAGCAAGGTTGAAGGCCACGCCGAAAGTGAACCGCTAAGGCAAGGCTCAGTGTAACGCGTACGACAAGTAAGGGAAGGAGTAAAATGTGTTAAAGAAAGACAAATTAGGAAATGGGAGGGATGGATTTTATACATCACATTATTATGAGTTTCTGGTCTTCTAATTAAGTATAAGTTGTAGCCTTTGGCTTCATTTTTCTTCAGATGATCATGGATGGCTATCTTTCTTTGTACAAAAAAAAATACAAATGCTGAGGATGTGAATGTAGAATAATAAATGATGAAGCTTGTGTTCTAAGTGTTAACTCATAAATATTCATTTGATGCAAAGCAGAGTTACCAAGAATTCCATACCATCGTTCTGTGACCACATCAATTGAAACTAACAGCTTTGGGATTTTATCTGTACACTTTTTAAGCTATCTATAGTTAAAATATTATTTTGGTATTTATCAAAATTGATCTTTATAATATATTTAAAGTTAATATTAACAGAAATTGGTTTAATAATGTTAATAGTTTTAATACAAACCAGATAAAATGTGAACATAGAAAAATATGACAATTTCTTAAAAGAAAAAGGAAAAAAACTTAATCCTCTACCAATGTTTAATTGTTATATTATTTTGCAACATAATAACCACTCACCCAAAACTTAATCTTCTTCCAATGTTTTTCTATTACAAGTCTCTGTTAAAATGTTAATATAGACACTTGGAAGTTAGAAGTGAAGTTTACAGATTGGTACACTATAAAATAATCATTTCATTCATACCTCTTAAAAAATTATTTGCCAATAAAAGTAATAACTGAATGACGTTAATATATACATATAAATTACAAAGTAATAAGTTTAATCTTCATTCTATTTTTAAAGAAACAAAATAATGATCTCATTTGAAGATTGAAGATAAAAATGAGAAAACTAAATTTATAATTTATGAGCAAATTTGAAATTAGAAAACCAAAATAGTATTTCTTAAAAAAGAAAAAAAGAACCAACAAGTTTAGAACTATTGTATAGCTTGATAGCCAACAGATCGAATATTGGAATTCACAAAAAAAAAAAAAAAAAAAAAAAAAAAAAAAAAAAAAAAATTAAAGCAGTAAGGAAAACACATACCATTTTCATATTATAAAAGCAACCTACCTATGACTGAATTAGAGATCAGCCAAAACAATCTTTCTGGAACGGATGATGTTGAGAACAAACAATCCAAAAAACAAAGCATAATGTTTCCATGTTACCTAACTTAAATAAAATGAAAGGTGGTGTGGGTTGTATATATAGACATTCATACCCTGCCATAATGTTAAAAAGGTTTCTTTTATTTTTGCTCCAAGGTAGTCTTAGTTAATTTTTTTAAGGGGTTGCATTAGTTTATAATAAAATTATCGCTTGGGTAATTAGTTTTTGATGTTTGGTAATAATCTTTTCTTTGAGGTAAAAAATTCAAACTTTCATGTTCACATTTGTTTACTCGAAGATGAAAGTTGAATTGAATCACGTTCTTTCTTTCTTTTGTAATCTCAATAAATCAAACTTAGTAGAATTAAAGTCGAAATACATTTTCAATGGTTGAAATTTTTTAAATGAAATAAATATCCGTCACCTCTCTCTTGCTGAATTAAAATTATATACGTGTGTGTATTGCAAAAAGAAAAAGAAAAGGTGGGATACTTGTCCTTGTAGAAGTGTGACAAATATGCAGGTTCCTTTATTTGGAGAATTTCTTATAAATACGGCATATCCTTTTGTGAGCTTGAATGTAGGGAAAAGCCAAAGGTGCCAATTAAGCATCATCCATATATGGTTGAAAGATGAATGTTTTGTTTGATTGTGTCGAGGTAGGATAAAAGGGTTTACTAAAAACGTGAAAAAAATGTTTTTTTTTTTTTTTTAAGAGATTTGATAAAAGGGTTTACCAAATCTGCTTGATTATCAAGAAAGTGTGTATTTATTCCTCTCTTCAGCATTCAATTGTAACACTCTTCTTCATCTCTCTTTCTCCACTCTCTGTTTGTTTACTTTGTTGGTATCTTGAATCTTGATAAACAAGGTACAAAGCTATGGCTAATGTCTCTGCAATTTTCATTTACCCAATTAAATCATGCGCTGGAATTTCAGTTCCTGAAGCACCTGTGACTCCTACTGGTGAAATTCTTTTTTTTTTTTTTTTTTTTTTTTTTTTTTTTTTAATGTTTGGATTATATTATAATTCCAGTGGGGGTGGGTACGCAGGATTTCGATGGGACCGTCAATGGTTGGTTGTGAACTCCAAAGGAAGAGCATACACTCAGAGAGTTCAGCCTAAGCTTGCCCTCGTCCAGGTGGAGCTGTCCGACGATGCATTCTTCGAGGATTGGAAGCCTTCTCAAACCTCTTTTCTTAGTATTCTTTTCTTTTCTTTTTTATCTGTTTCACAAATTCATAGAGTGGATTTTTTTTTTTTTAATAACCGCGACTGTCATGGCCAGTTTGTGCACAACTCGACTAATGTTACTGGATATACCGAATCCTAGTTTGTAGCAAATTAATTCCTAAACAGGCGGCCACCATGAATTGAATCCATCACCTTTGGCACCCCAAAGTCCTCTTCGACTCCTAAGCCACTACACGAGGGTTCATGGAATGAAATCCTGCATTTTCTTTTCTTTTTTTCGGTACATATCAGGAGGAAGAGGGACAAATACCGATTCTCGAAATTGAACATGTGACACTGGTGTTGAATTGGTTTACAACCAAACAATGAAATCATTGCGCCACTGACCTATTCAGCCTGCATTTTCAACTTTGATGTCTATGAGTATGATTGGATGTAAAGGTAATCTGATTTTGCAGGCATAAAAGCACCTGGGATGGATGTCTTGAAGGTTCCTCTGCGTGAACCACAGGAGAATGCTGAGGGCGTCTCTGTTTGGGAATGGTCTGGCTCTGCACTGGATGAGGGAGATGCTCCATCCAACTGGTTTTCACATTATCTTGGAAAACCAAGTCGCTTGGTTCGCTTTAATGCAGGTCACTTATTCAATTCTACTAATCTCTTAGTGAATGATTCAGTACATTACAAAAGAAGACTCAACTTACTTTGTTGCCTTTTCTTCTTCAGCTTCACAATCAAGAAAAGTGGATCCCAATTATGGTCCTGGACATCAAATCATGTTTTCTGATATGTTTCCCTTCCTGCTCATATCTCAGGTTTTAGTTAAAACTAATATGACTCAGTTGGAAGTCTAATTATCCTTGTCCTTTACAACCCTGCTGCATCTAACTCCAATTTCTCTTGCAGGGATCTTTGGATAACTTGAATCAACTTCTCAAACAACCCATTTCAATTAACCGATTTAGACCCAAGTATGTATGGCCTTCCTTTTCTTTCAATCTCCAAACTTGTCACACTGAGGATGCAGCTTGATATATGTTCAATTTATTGGTTTTAAGAGTTCTATTATTTTTTTTTCTTTCTAAACAGCTTTCTTGTCGACGGCTGTGAACCATTCTCTGAGGATTTGTGGACAGAAATCGGAATAGACAAGTTCATATTTGAGGGTGTCAGGCTATGTGCCCGCTGCAAGGTATTGAGTTGCAATACCAAAATCTTCTATTCGTTTTTTAACTGCCTGATGAAAGCATTGGTAAAAAGAAAGAAAGAAAGAAAGAACTCGCTAACTAGATCATATAGACTAGTAACCAATTGTTTATATAAGTTCAAATCTCTACCCAACCCCAAATATTATTCAATTAAAAAAAAAAACTATTGTTTATGATTAGTCACCCCATATGTATTTAGTTTAGGGGGAATTCATGCTTTAGCGTTCCCACACGTATCATAAATGATAAACTATGGATTGAAACCTCCTACTAGTTTATGGCATTATACTAATGCCACTGAATTATTATTCTTGTTGGCATGGATTGAAGCCTCCGTACATCCATACATTGGAAAGGGTAATAAAGAAATACCGGGGTAGAAAGTTGAGTTAAGTTAAAGGAAATGTACATTTAACATTAGGGAGGAGTGTACAAGAAGGTAGGAGTTATCATTGAGCTAACATAGAATTCTTAGCATAAGATTTTTTATTTTCTTTTTGTGACACTTACCATGCATCATGTGTTGCTTCTGAAAAATAGTACTCTTTTGTCTTTAGATGCCTTCAATAGACCAAGAGACTGGAATTGCAGGACCTGAGCCGAATGAGACTCTGAAGAATATGAGATCCGATGCAGTCCTGCGTTCAAACCATAAACAGAATGGAAAAGTAAGAACTGAATCTGAAACTGGGATACATCTATATACTCTTTTTTTTTTTTTTTTGTGGAAGATGCTTCACAAAATATTTTTTTGGTTATGATTTGCCAGGTTTATTTTGGCCAGAATTTGGTTTGGAAGAATTTCGCTATTGAAGGGAAGGGTAAAAGCATAAAAGTAGGAGATAAAGTGGAAATTCTGGGGAAGGTTTCCTCTGTAGCGGAAGCAGTAGTTTGAATACCGTAAGATTATAAATAATAAAAATACATATCAGCATATGAATATGAACTTATGGACTCTGCTAAGAAATACAGTGATAGCCAAAGCCAAGTATGAAGAAAGTAAATAAGAAGCTACCTAGTTTGTTTCCAAGTATTTGCTCAGAGGCAAATGACAAAAATATATAAATGTTATTAATATGAATAAAAAGGGGGTATGAATTGCATTTAGCATTCAACTTGGTGATGAATAATGTGCATGGAATGATGAATAGTGTTGGGGATTGAGTGATTGAAGCTGCAAGATGAGCTGGTGGAATGAACAATCTAATCCCCAGATCATGCTGGCAGCTTCAACCTCACAAACCAACACACACAGATGAGGAAAGAGCTTCATTGAGCTTTGAGGTTGGAGAGTAGTTTGTTGTTTATATATATATATATATATAATGAAGCTAGCTTTTCTCTGCCGTTGTTTACAGCTAATTTGAGCTGACCCATATTCATCATATTGTTTATTTGTATGGCCATAATTGTATAGTCTATGGCGTTGATTACTGGCGATCCATGTGAATACGCAGCCAAGTAAATTGATGGGGGCGTTTTAAAAAAATGAAGTGTTCCATAACAAAAGGCCTAGCCAGCCGGCTAGGATGGTACTTTTTTTTTTTCTTTTTTCTTTGTGTTTTTGAGGAAAATGTGGAAAGAGCAGATCGGATTGGTTGGTGCATGTTGGGAATCTGTTGTCGATCGCTTTGCTGTGGGGTTTGTTTGGCCTTTGAGATTGAGAGTTGGTTTTTCTGTCTTAATAATTCTATGACAGCAGACAATAGACAACACATAAAAGACAACAATCTTTTTCCTTTAGTTTAAAAAAGAAAAAGGAAGAACATAAACAATTATGCTTTGATTTTTACTGCCCGACTCACTTGCTTTTGTTAAGGTTGGCATTGTTCTTTTTTTACAAGTTAATACTTAATTAAACTAATACAATCCTCCATAATGCTCCAAAAAAAAAAATGATTCCTTGAAGAGGACAAGGGTCACACTACAAAAACGAATTCAAGTTTCAAAAAAAAAAAACACACACACATCAGCAACGCAGTTCTTAAACCTATTGCAATGTGTTACTGAATTCTGTGAAATCTTAAAATCCTTCACTAGTTGATTGAATGGTCACTATGGCGTTACACTACCAAGATCGGGAAAAGGAGAAATCCCCATTTACCAGGTGGGGCTGCATAATAATCTAATCCCAAATGACATTTCATTTCTAATCATCAATTCATCCACGATTTTCATTGGCTTTGGATCCATCCATTCAATATGTGTAACGGCATTCTCCCTAAGTTCTTGTAAAATCAGAACCTTCATATCGAGGGATCAAATATCTAATGTTTTTTTTTAGTTCTACAATCATTCGAGGATGAAATTTTAACTCTTGATCTTTGTCACTGAGCTGTTGCTTTTGTTGGCAATCAAATACTTAATGTAATCACGTTTTTCTCTTTATTTGGTTGCTAACTTTGTTTTTTTTTTTTTTTTTTTCTATATTCGTGAATGTCTAAATCCATGCACTTCAACTATTTTCAAATGATATACCGTTTGATCCTACAATATTTAAATGTCAAAAAAATTCGTAGGAAGTTATTTCCCAAGTAAACAACTACCATGGATTGAAGATCCCCGAGACCCTCAGTCGTAACTAGATTATGTTTCTGAGACATACGATCATGCATTTGAAATGAAAATCAACACACCGCACCTTGAATGGAAAAGCCAACGCAGTTACATGGATGACATTCAAACAATTCAGAGGAAACATTAACCTAATCAGAAGGGGAATCTTTTATTTCGTTCCAAATATAAAGTAGCATTTTTTTTTCATTTTACCTCATGATAACTTTCATATATTTATATCATATTTGAACTTTTTTCACCCGAAAGTAGTTATGGTACAAGGGCTTCAGTAGCCTAGTTGGTCCAGGTAAACAGAATTAGACGCTAGGAACTGGCTTACACACCCTTCTTCCATAATATGTTGTATGAACTGAAAACTAACCTCAAAGCTTTTCACTTCACAGGGCATGTTTAAGAAAATGACAATTCTCCGGCTTCAACCTTTGTAATATGGCAGTCCCAATTTTTACAGCTAAGTTTGGCGATCCGAATGCAGTACCGAGATATAACCATTTATACTTATTTCAATTTTCAATACCAAATTGAACTTACTACCATATTTCTCACTCATGATGATGACTCTTTGATACTTGAAAGAGAATCCAAGTGCTTCCTTCTCTTTGCTTCTGGTTCACCCAACTGCAACGAAACTGATACCTCACTATCATAGCCATTCCTCAAGGCGGACAGATTTTTCAACTCTTGGCTTTCTTCGTTCTTCTGATGCAGCGGAGAGCTGCTGGTTAATCTTGGTAAAAATTGGAGTTCGACGCTCGGAGCCATCTCGAACCCATTTTCTACGTGAAATGAAGCATGCTTAAACGATGAGGTCAGCCCCTGAGAGGATTCACCTTCGTGGGAAATTTGGTGGACACTTAAACCAAGTGGCTCTGAGTTCTCTTTAAGTCTGTACTTTAATGGCATCCGATCGAGACAGGACTCCGCAACAGTAGAATCAAGCCCTCCAACTGAGTTATTCCTTTGTTCGTACACTGCAGCTTAATTAGTCATAAAATGAGGTGAAAAAACCCAAGTCAGAAACACATGTTGCTAACATATCAGAGAAACTTCGATACCTCACTTCTATCTACACAACTATTCTAATAATGGGCGAATACAAACACATGCCGCTA
The DNA here is from genome assembly GCA_037833695.1 of Sechiopsis laciniata. NCBI lineage: Eukaryota > Viridiplantae > Streptophyta > Magnoliopsida > Cucurbitales > Cucurbitaceae > Sechiopsis > Sechiopsis laciniata. Next base: position 110,533 of record JBBMKA010000025.1, read on the forward strand.
ACATATCAGAGAAAATTTATGATAAAGACAGAACAACCAGGAAAATACAAGATAACAATGGCTTTGGAAAAAGCAAATCACGACCTCCAATGTACAAGCTTTATACCCAATTAGCTGGTAGAGATTCATCCATGGGATTGGGATTGGGATTGGGATTGGGATTGGCATTGTCATTGGCATTGGGGAGAGACCATGAACTGAGAGTTAACAGCCGTCCCTCTCCGGATCACCCCAAGAATCCCCTAAAGCTTGTTTGGTTTCCCATAGAAAAAAGATTCAATTTTTTTTTAAGTATAATCATAAGTTAATGCATTCAATATGTTAATTGAGCTATATTTACTTTGACATTATTATTTTCAATAGAATATAGAGAAAATACAATTCTACATGTTGAAATATGATATTAGTTTTTAATAATAACGTTATGAAATTATTAATATTTTTATGAATAAATAAGTGAACAAAGTATAAATACAATAATAAACAAAAATGTTTGTAGCTTATTATAGTATTTATACTAGTTCCATTTGATCTAATTCTTTTGTCTCCAAACAAATGGGAATTTCTACCATCAATATTACAATTGGCACGTATGAATGAAAAAAATAAATGTATGCTTACTAGGCATCAAATCAGAACTAAATACAATATATCTTAGATAAAACTTCAAAAACTAATTATATATGACTTGGATAAAACTTCCAAAACCATTTTCATTATAATTGGACAAACACCATTACTTCATTAGCATCATCACACTCAACACAAGCAAACTTGATAGGATGTTAAAATTTAAAAAGTAACCACAAATCTAAAATGGCTCGAGTGATTGGATAAGATAACCAAACCTTGTAAACTATCATTTGTAGTAATAAGATCAAGCTCCAGGAGATCAAGAAGGCGTCCAAGATCAACTCCACTGGTCCAATTCTCGGGAGGTTGACCAACTTTTAATTTCAGCCGACCTCGATTAGCTGTTCCCCCCCAGATAATCCCAACTGGACGAGGCTTTTCCTCATCCTGACCAGTTAGAAGAATAAGGCTTCCACTGTCACCTTCAAGGTCAAACGTCTGTTGGTCATCTCCAACAACAAGAAAGTCGGTGAAGAAACAAATCCCTTTTACATCATTATACTCGAGGGAATATGCCATTATGGTCCCTCTGGTCAAGCCAGAACTTCTTCCAACCTTGATCACCTTTCGTCCAATAACACTGTTGATTGGGGATTGCAGGTCTATTTTGTTCACATCGCCAATCTCACCGACGCCTTTTACAAACGTAACGACGCTATTCATGTTGAAATCTTCAGCGAAGGGAATGAACGCTCCATCAGCTCGCACAAATGTTTCTGCAGAAGGCACCAAATTGTGATGGATGGGTATGCCCAAAATTCATCATAAAAGATATCTACCACTAAAAAAGTTTTGAATCAACAAGAAAGTTTGACACTCAACCAATGCAGCAGTTAAAAGATTTCAATTAATTAGTGATAGCCTTGGCACATGCTCATAGATTATAAGTGAAGATAAGAACAAAGCCTAGTGATAATGAAGCTATTCTCTCTCAAAAAAAAAAAAAACTATCAATGCTTGGTATTTCATAAAAAAATGAAGCTATTTGTAAAAAGATCTGCACATCATCTATAAGCAAGCTGTCGGGGGAGAATTAAAAGGAGAAAGGAAATACTATGGTCTGAAAAGTTATTTGATGCAGTTTTTTTGGGGGGTGGGTCAAAATGTTTTTGTTTCCCACAAGAAGTGCCATAATTAAATCAAAAGGGTAATTATGATGAATGATGATGAAATCAAACTCGACCTATGTTGATAAGAGAAAATAGAAAGAGGAGAGAGATAAGATTGTTGTGTAACTTACAACATTCATAACTATAAGATATAATTGGGGAACCTAAGTAAAATAACTTGCACAGGTTTTGACTTTTAGCGACCATGATACATCCAGCAATCTAAAGCACTACACTAGAAAAGAAAGAAGAGCAGAGCTTCATGAATCTAGAGATGTATGTCAGAAGATGCTACTTTTATTACCTGGATTTGTTCCAGCAAAGATGCCATACCAGACATCATCAGTGATAAATGAAGTTGCTCTCTCCACAGCACCCAGATATACACCAGGTCCAAGGCTGGGAGGCAAGGGATGAAACATTTTCTGATTAGGGTAGTCTAAATCAACTGCAACATGCCGGTTTGTAAGGAAACCAACTTGTCGGGTTCCTGTTCGGCTTTTGACAATTGCACCCAAAGTCCCATAAGTTTCTTGGCTAGCAACCTACAAAGCAAGAAGTCATTACATGATACTAGATACCACAAGATGAAAAATATAAATACGAAAGGCACTCAACATAACTGTAAATGACAAATTCAAACAAAACGTTCATTACGAATATTGTTAATAAAAAGATATGGCTTCTAAAATATGCCAGGCCTACTACAGCCCACCTACCCCTATGATTATTTATATGTCCTATGGTTTGGGGAATATAGCACAGCATAGTTCAACACTACAAAACAAAACCAGAAACTTGCTCCCGGAAATTTTGGTAGAGTTAATCAGTAGAATAATAAGTCCTGAGGTAAACAAATAATGGAAATATTTGGAGTAGAACTACTTTCACGGTCCCTTCTGAGATTCTACGAGAAAACAAAAGTTGCAAAACTTCCATTCACTCTATCATGACCGATCTGCAACCGTTCTTACATATCTTCTTATCAATATTCTACCAAAATCTTTTTACATAGACTAGAGTATCCTCAATGAAATTTTTCTTCCAAAAAGAAAGGTAGGAACATTTACATTAAATTCAAAGAAGGCAATAGTCACATGATTGAAACACAATTATTTAATCATATGATCTCAAAAGTTGCAACTAGAATTTATAACCATCATAAGATGCCTTGTAAAAGAGTGTTACTTTTCTGAAAAAGAAAAAAAAAAGTACCTGGGAACCAGAACCAATTGTTGGATCACTTCCCCTCAGGCCATCAACAAGCTCTGTGTATATTTCTTCTTTAGGTGTAGCTGCCGGAGCACCATAATAGGAGAACTCCACAACATCAACATCACACCATATACCTCCAGGTCCCTAACCCCAATGATCAATTTTGGGGAAAATAGAGGATGAAAAAAATACGAAAGAAACAACCTAATATTAGAAAAGATCTTCAAGCCCAATAAAGTAATGAGTTTCATACAAAGTATAGACATTAGCAGCCATTCTATGATTTTTCATCACCAAGAACAAAAAATTTCTGAATCGTGTACTTAAATGAGGTCGATGAACAACCTACGATGGAAGTAAAAGTAAAACGTAAAACATAAAACTCAACATGATTAATTCGAACCTCAAGTGCAGCAGGTAGACACTGAACATCATTGAGCCACTGCCTGTGAACTTTGCGTGCAACAAAGACAATAATAGCAGGGATATCTGTCAACATACCCTTCTGGATTCGAAATCCTATAGCCGTTCCAAGGCTAAAACGACGCAGTATCTTGCTATGAAATGCCCTTATGGTCATTAGCTCAAGCAAAGTAGTAGCTCGCTGGCCAGTGGGCAGCCGGCCTAGAATTTCAGGAAGCACTTCTTTCTGAAGGTTTCCAAAGTAGTTTGCTCTATCTTCTGCAGCGTCGTTTAGACGACTGGAAGTGGGCCACGAAAAGTAAGCAGCATTGGTCTCAGACAGCTGACTGCCTGGAGCAAAGCATTGAGTAGGTGATGATGAAGGCAGATTGAGATGACTGAAATAGTTCCTTTCCAAGTCCAACGCAGATTCCTCTGACTGGGATGATACTGAATGATGAAAACTTAAATCCAGTCTTGTCCCCTCCATCTTTCAGCACTCCAATGACTATGAGATAAGAATTTAAGGCCATTGAAATTTATTCTATCAAAGCCCTCTTAAGTTATTTACATACTAAATAAACTACAGATAAATGTTTGTGTGGATGTATCTGCTCTATTTAAGATTCAAGGGTTCTGAGAAGATGGTGCCATTGCAAATGCATACATTCAACTACAACAATAGGCAAAGAACTAAGCCGAGTGCATATATCCAAAAAAAAAAATTAACCTCTCAATTCAACTAATTTATTGCAAAATTACTTTTTTTTATGACCGGGAATCGAAGATTTGCTCCTCTATATCCGAGGGCACCCACACCAGTCCCAAGGCACATACTCTAGAGACACAAATGGGTTCTACAATTAAGCTCAACTCGTAGAATTAAAATTGAGAATAGAAAAATCATAATTTATAGCAAAGAAGTGGAAAATGGCAGAAAGAAGAACCTGTTGCATCTTCAAGGTTCCAATAGTAGAGGGGTTTCAAGTACAATTAGAATTGAGCTGGAACTGGAAGAGAACAAAAAAAGAAGAGTGAAACTTGGGAGTGGACAATGTAAGTAAGTAAAATGCAGGACAAAAACAAGAGTGTACCCAGATGCCAAAACATTGAATCAATTGAAGTGCTGCAAAGATTAGCTTCAAATATATATATATATATATGTAAACATGTGCCACAAATTGAGGAAAACGAATAAAAGTGAAATGAACTCACCCATCAATAATGAAGAGAGTTGATGGTTTTGATGCCCTAGCCTAGCAGAGCACAGATTTCCCTCTCTTATCAAAACAAAAAACCAAAAAAAAGGGTAATTTATTTCTGCAATTAGAGGTCCAACAAATTATATAACCATGGTGGATACCATTCACAAACGAGACACCCAAATTTCAGAGAGAGAGAGAGAAACTGGCATCTTTTCTTTTACTTTTATAATAATAATAAGAAGAAGAAAATAAAATAATTACCTTTTTTCTGTACCTGGGTTGTTTGTGATATTCTGTTCTTTGAAAATTGCTTCCTTTTTTTTTTTTTTTTTTTTTTGAATAGCTTGAAAATTGTTTTGGTTTCTTACAAATTTCATTGATGATCACATCGCATTTTTGGTGGAATGGAATGGAAGGCTTCAACGGATTGGATTAATTCATTCAAATGAATAAGGGCCCATTTGTATCTGCTCCCCAAAAGTAGCACATCCTTCAACCCATCTATTCTTTTTATTTTATTTTATTTCCACCCCTAAATTAAATATCATCTCCTTTTACCTATTTCCTTCTATTTTTTTCCTTACCATTTTTTTTTAATCTCTATGGTTCTTTGATTAACTCATATGTATAACTAATTTTATAAGAAAACTCTGCTTGTCTGAACTCATAATTTTTTAAAATAATGATTATTTCTTTTAATTATTTATATGTTCTTTTGACTCATATTAGTCCTTTTTTAGCATGATTTTTTTTGTGAATTCTTTCCCCCCAAGTGTTGTATGAATTTCCAAGATTATAATATAATATTCTAATCGCCCACTAAAATTTCACCTTTGCATCCAATAAGTTGATGACATTATATTTTTTTTATAAGTTTGACCACCATGATTTGAACCCATTATCTTATACACATCAAAACTCTCTTTGACCAATTGAACTATTCCATAATGATTGTCCATGCCATTATACTTGAAGTTTCTCTCACCTTCTATCTCATCACATAATATCTCTTATATCATCTTTCACTTGTTGTGAATGTTTTTTATTTTTTATATATAGGTAAATAGTGAATTTTTGTTTTGTTTGAGGCATACTTCAAACCATTTTATTTAAAGTAAAACTTTTATACACATACGAAAACTCTACCCGTTATAAATTGGTTTAATGACCAAATAAGAAAGGTGTAAATTTTAAAGGTGTAGATGTTGTTCGTGTATGAGTTTAATTTACGATAGAAATTAGTTTTGACTATGAATCAATAATAGGAAAAGCATATGGTTGTTTGATGAGAATAAGAGAGATAGACATAAGTTCGTAGAGTACTAAGAAATATATATTTGTTGTAGAAAAAGAAAAGAAAATGTGGTGCACGACAAAAATAAATGTGCAATTAACATGAACCGTTGAAAAAGGATGGTGCTATAGAACTGATGTGATGTAGACTGCATAAAATGGATGGGAGAGACGTGGATAAAGTTTTTCCACAATGCAATTATTACATGAATGTGTGGTATATGTGGTGTTGGTCCACCACATAATCTGGTTTTTCAAACGAATAAATATAAAATAATATTATGCACCAATTAATTATTAGGGAAATGGTGATCAACATGATTATTAATCAAATCAACTAATATAAACTAATCATATGATTCCCTTTGCATTAATTTAGGCTATCTTTTTCGATTACAATATAGTTTACCAGTTATAAAAGTTATGTATACACACATATAAAAATATAGAATATTTTCTCTTTTAAATATAATTTAAGACTTTTACTAAAAAGGTTTGAAATACTTGGGGAGTACGGAGTAATATACATAATCTATACCTTTACTAACTAATTGGATTATTCTCGTATAAAATTATAACTTGTGTACATTAACTTAGCAAAAACATGTACTATTAACTTTCTTTCTTTCTTTTTTTCTTTTTTTCAATAATCAATTATTTAATTCAACAACTTAATTGGTTATGCAATTTAATTTACAACAAAAATCATGAATAATGTAAACCAATATAAATATATACCATCAATGGTAACTCTGTCTCTAAAAAATGACACACGCATTTCATTGAGTGTATTAATTAGTTTTATCTTAAGGGTTTCAATTAGTGTATAATTACCATTGTCATAATTAAGGTATATATGGTAAACCTCAATGGTTGAAGGTGGAATTATAATTTATAATCTCTAAATTATGAATTTTTATTTATATCAATTATTTTTGTTGATTGAATCTTAACACAGATTTAATTCATTTAAATGTTATCTATCTCTTCTAAAAAATCAAAGGTTAAAGTCCATACTTTAAATGGTTCGACTTAAAAACTAAAAAGAAGAAAGGGCACACACATATATTTAATTGATGTCCAATCGAAATAATTAGCTGTACTTTGATTTTATTGTTTGGTGGTAATTTCAATTAATATTGTGATCGTGTGTTTGATCCTGTAAATCAATATTTTGCTCTCTTTTTGTTGATTGTGTCTTATATGTAGACTTTGTGATTTTTCTTCTTTAATTTATGTCGAAAAAATACATATTTAATTGATGTTCAAGGAGTGTAAAATTAATTAAAGAATTTAAAAAATTAAAAAATATATATAATAAAAAAAAAATTAAAAAAAAAAAAAATCAAACTTTCTTATTTGACAGCATGTTGCTTTCTTCATACAGACGTCATGTATCACTTTCATCGCTAATCATCATATACATTAATTTCAACATATTTTAAAATCCACTCTCCTATACGTTTGCTTGATAAGATTATGATATTTCAAAATTTTGTATCAAATATGTAAGTTCGGAAAATATATATAATTTGTTTTGGAGATTTTGGATGTATAATAAAAAATATATATATATATACACAAAATTAAAATTAATTCATTAATAACGGAAAATTCAAATTGAGTTTTATTATCCATAAAATTCAATGAGTGATAGAATTCTATTACTGGTTGAGTTCTATCAGATTCATTTTATTATTGGTTGAGTTTTCTCACTAATAGAAATGATAGAATTCTATAACTTGTTGAGTTTTATCAAGACTCATTTTATCATTGGTTGAGTTCTATCACTAATAGAAAAGTGATAGAATTTTATAACTAGTTAAGTTCTATCAGACTCATTCTATCATTAGTTGAGTTCTATCACTGATAAAAAATAATGTGCTATATATAAATTGTTTTAGAAATTGTGCTGCAAATTTAATATAAGAGGTAGAATGTGCTCTTAAGCATAAATTCTCATTTCTTTTTTCCTTTTTTTCTATTCTAAATTTTGTAAGAAGTGTATAATAATATTTTTCAAATAGTCTCACATGAAACTTATCACTCAATTATTATTAACATCAATTCTCAAACAAGTATTTAATTACCCAACCAATACTAACACAAATTCTCGTAGTTAACTACCTCAATCAATGCTAATATCAAACTCTGAACGAGTATATCCACTTCTCTATAGTGTAATATTTTTATCCAAACACGCCCTAATTATTATTTTTATTTTTTGTTTTGAGATTATGGTTGTTGAATTAAATAAAAATACAATGATAGTTGTATTTTGGAAATTTGAAGCTACGTGTGTTGGGCTTTTTGAGTCCATTTGGGTTAGTTGCAGGTGGGCCGGCATTTGAGTCCAATTTGCCTATGGCCATGGCCATGGGTTTGGGCTTGGGCTTGGGTCCCACTCTGGTGTTCGAGGCTTCTTCTTCTTCTTCATTCAAAACATACTCACTTCTGAATCTCGCCGCCAATGCCATGCCTAGACGTTCAAAGCTCCTGCAAATCGCTCTTCACAACGCGCCTCGCCTTTCTTTCCATTCAACTTTCTCGCCTTTCTTCTACTTTTCATCCCTCGCACTTTCTCCCCCAAACAAACCTCTCCAAAATGAGCTCTCCCGATTGGGGGATCTCACATTCTATAGTCTCCTTCAAACGTATGCAACTTCTGGAGAATTTCATTTGATACAGAGACTTTTGGATACAGCCAAATCTCAAGGGCGCCTCCCAATTGAGGAAACATGTTTTATTCAAATATTCAAGGCTTGCGGCAAAGCTCATTTACCTGGAGAAGCTGTCAAGTTCTTTGACACAATGGTCACCCACTTCCATTGTAAGCAGACCATTAAGTCATTCAATTCAGTTCTTAACGTAATTATCTTAGAGGGGGACTTTTCATTCGCATTAAACTTTTATTTGCGCGTTTTTGGTGCTAATAACAACACTTTTCGCCCAAACGTACTCACTTATAATTTAATTATTAAGGCCCAGTGCAAGTTAGGACGCATAGATAGAGCTGTTGAGACTTTTATAGAAATGCCACTTAAGAACTGCAATCCTGACGTTTTCACTTATAGTACATTAATGAATGGGTTATGTAAGCAAAGGAGGATAGATGAGGCTGTCTTTTTGCTCGAACAGATGCAAACGAAAGGCTGCCTTCCGAATCCAGTCACATTTAATGTGTTGATCGATGCCATGTGCAAGAATGGCGACTTGATTCGTGCTCAAAAGCTCGTAGATGATATGTTTCTCAAAGGGTGTGCTCCAAACGAAGTCACTTATAATACCCTTATCCATGGTTTGTGCTTAGAGGGCAAGTTGGACAATGCTCTTAGTCTTTTGGTTCAAATGGTGTCGAGTAAATGTGTTCCTGATGAAGTCACGTATGGAACTATCATTAATGGTTTTGTTAAACAAGGAAGAGCTGAGGATGGAGCTCACATGTTGGTGTTTATGGAAGAGAGAGGACATAAAGTAAATGAATACATTTACTCGTCTCTAATCAGTGGTTTGTTCAAGGAGGGAAAGTCTGAAGATGCTGTGAGGTTATGGAAAGAAATGATGGACAAGGGATGCAAACCCAACGTTGTTGTTTATGGTTCCTTTATAGAAGGTTTATGTCGAGAAGGAAAACCAGATGAAGCCGAAGAAATTCTGTACGAGATGTTAAGTAAAAGTTGTATACCAGATGCTATCACTTACAGCTCCTTAATGAATGGTTTCTTAAAGAAAGGTGACACTCAGAAAGCAGTTCTTGTGTGGAAAGAGATGATGAGTCGGGATACTAGGCCCAACGAAGTTTGTTGCAGTGTCTTACTTAATGGCCTGTGTGAGGATGGAGGACTACGGGTGGCCTTGACAGTATGGAAGCACATGCTCAGTGTAGGACTTAAACCTGATGTTGTGGCTTATAGTTCATTGATTAAAGGCCTTTGTGACACTGGTTCTGTAGACCAGGGTTTGAGGCTTTTCTATGAGATGCAATCACATGAACCCAAATCCCTACCTGATGTGATCACCTATAATATACTCTTCAGTGGCCTTTGCAAGGAGAGCAATCTCACCTGTGCCATTGATCTTCTAAATACTATGCTCGATAGAGGTTGTGACCCTGACTCAACTACATGCAACATCTTTTTGGAAATTTTGAGGGCAAGGATCAATCCGCTGAGAGATGAAAGGGTGTTTTTAGATGCGCTCGTGGTAAGGCTACTCAAGCGAGAGAATAAATTGTTTGCTTTGAGGATCGTAAAGGACATGCTCGTCAGATGCCTGCCACTGGAGGCATCAACTTGATCCAGAGTCGTTAGATGGATGTCAAACAACGAAGATTGAAGAAACCGTAGATGATTTTTGCTGGCGCCTGCATGGACAATGGCGTATTAGTCACACATTTTTGAGTCTCAAGTGAGCATTTTGCTAAAAACCTTCTGAAACTTCTCATCCGCATTTTCATGCATGTATATTCTTTTTCATTCCGAAGGTGGTTGCATTGAACTTTTAGTCATTGTTCTCATATATTTGTATTATCCCGTTTAAATGCGGTTTTATTTTGAATAATGATTATCATTCTATTTCAGTTTAGGGACTGTGCTTTGCTAATATCCTTGAGACGTCCAGTATACGGAACATGACGTCTCAGATGGAGACGGCTCTGAGCTCTGAGGTGAGGCGAGAAACTCTTAGTCTTCACTAATTATTTGCATGATTTTAAAGCTTCGGTGCATGTGCAGGTCTCGTAAACGTAATATGTATTTACACTGTTTCCAATGAACTGTATTATTTCTTCATTTCAGATTTGCAAGAGATATTTGTCTTTGTCATGCTCTAAACACTTCTTGATAGAATCTTTTGTATTCTTTTCACTGCATTCAATGAAGTTGCAATGAAGCAGTTACTAATTGGCAATTTGTACGCAGAACCAATGAACCCTCCCTCATTGTGGAAGAAAGGATTTTGCAGCAAATCAAACATAGAAAAGAAGCGAAGACGGTGGATGGTAGAATGCAACAGTGAGTGTGAATATAAGAATCCAGCCTCAGTCATTCCGCTACTTCAATGAATAGTTGGCAGTCTATCCGGCAAGCGGTGTTGATGGCGGGAAATTACAGGCCGTTTTTGAATTGACTCGACTAATAACTGTTTGTATTATTTTCTATTTCGGGTTCAAAATGGTCGATGTTAACCTTTCCTGTATTCTTATTTTATTTTGTGAGACTATGTATAAAGGTTTGTAAGAAGTTTCAAGATAAATTAATTTTTATAAACTAGTTATCCAAAATCTAATCGCCGATGTTGAGATGAAAATATTCTAGTACTAGCTATGATTGATTACTCATGTTTTTTTGACAAAGAAAAACATCTAGCAAAGGAAGATTCTACCTAACAAATGCATTTTTGTTCCAAGAAACATGAAGAGCAAGGAAAAAAAAAAAAAGAAAAAAAAGAAAGAAGAGGATGATTTAATTCTTCCAATTAGTCAAACATCAAAAAATTGAAAACTGAATAATCTTACTTCCTACCCATCTAAAGTAGATAGCAGTAATAGGATGCATTACCCAAACTTTGATGAGATTTAAGTTAAAAAAATTCACTAGTTAGTTGAAATTTTTAAGATAGGCTTCTTTAAAGGTTGAAGCAGGTTCCACAAATAAATTTAAATATAAAATTTCTTAGTCTTTCAAATTCGGACTTTGGCATGAGTGCAGGTGTCTCTGATCATAGAGAAGCAAAGCACCAATTTCTCTATTTTGAAAAAAAAAAAAAAACAGCCCGAAACATGTTTCTATGCGTTACATGTCGTTCCCGTCTATTTCTTGCCAAATTTATTGCTTAACCATTTAGATGGATGATTTAAAGCAGATTCGCTGCAGTAAAATCCTTTTATGTGAATTAACATTACAAAAAAGGGGGTTTCATGTGTGTTGTTTTTTCTTTCTAAGAAGCCCCATAACACAAGTCTTTAGAGAGCCATTAACAAAGTCAGTTATTCTGAAGCCAGTTTTGAGCAGCCACCAGATCAGGAAGCACCACTGCCCCAGATTTCCTCCATTCTTCAGCATCTGATGTCTTAAATCTATCCAATAACAGACCATGCATTCCCACACTCTTTGCAGGAATATAATCTTTCCGCAAGCTGTCTCCAATGTGGAGAACTTCTTCTGGTGCAATGTTTCCAGCCTTCTCGATTGCAATCTCGTAGATTCTAGGATCAGGTTTCTCGACACCCTCGACACCAGAGAATACACCAAAGTCCCATTCAGATCCCTGAATAGCCATTAAGCACAATACCCATTTCTCAGAGTTCATATCAGATTTCAGAAGAAAGAATTCTAAGATCATTTCTTAAACAATGGAATGAGTAATAGGCATGGCACAGACAACATCCTATTCCCATCATTTGCCTTCCAAATGCAACTGGTAGTGATATTGAAAATTCTAAAAATATCTCAGAGCACCTTATTAATGCTATTTACAAGAGTACTTACGCTTTCACTTAAAAGTTACTTTCTTTAAAGTCATCTCCATCTTTTTTTTTTTTTATGTAACCACGTCCGTCCCTAGGCCAGGTATCGGAGACATCGAAGGAGAGTCATCTCCATCTCATTACAAGACCAAAACCCAGATGGTACAGAATACAAAGAAAAACAATGAGTTCATCATACCTGATTCAAGCCTAAAGCTGGAAGGATCACATCCCGATACCGATACTCTGCATTGCTGACGATGCCGACCATAAGACCTTGCCCACGCACCCATCTAAGAAATGGTTGGGAATCTTCAAAAATCTTATATGGAGCAGATGAACCAAAGGATGCATATATACGTCTAAACACCTTCTCAAAAGTCTCCTCATCGTAATCATATCCAGCCTATCGGTAAAAAAATATTTTCACGTCATAAAACTTTCCCAATTATGCGAAAATTTTAGTCTGAAAAACTTTTTTCAATTTTGAGGTAGCAGTTAGATGTTTCTTTCTGTCATTCCACATATAGTATAACAACAGGTTTTTCTCAGACTGCCTATGCCTATGCCTTGAAAAGAAAACGTGAATAATGTTTTCTAACAAAAGTGATTGCCATGAATCTAACACTATTAACAATAAACTATGCAACATCCAATATTGAATCTACATCAATGAAGTATGTTAATTCCATATATCCAGAGAGCAAAACTGGTGTATTGATTTCTTACCCTGATAAAGGAATCTCTAACGCAGGTTTTCCACCAAACGATGTTGGGCATTTTCGCTGCAAATCCGAAACATGGATAGTTTTTTGCCATATCCTTGTAAGCAAGTTTAAAGCCCTCATGCACACGTTTGTAATCAGGGCAGGGTAGCCCTACGGATTTAGCTGCCATGCAATAGTAATCACCCAGATCCCCTTTGTAAGCTATCAGTGTGCCAGTAACATCTACTGTGATACAGCGCAACTTCGTCAAGAGCGACATTTTTAATGAAAGTGCCGCAGTTTCAAAGTGAATGATATCAACAGACGCTGCTAATGAAATTTAATCTGAAAGCACCCAGCCCAGCTAACAGATATCAGCGGAATAGAGCAGTAACCAATAAGTCCTGCATTTAAGTACATGAGCATCTTAGGTTAATACATAACAGATGATCAAAAAGTAATGTTCTTGATGCAGAGAATTGAAAGGGGCATTAAATTTCAGGTGTTATGAAGAAAGAAAGATCTTGTTGGATCAGGAAATACAGAAATGGCTATCCGGACTTGGAGATTAAAACCCCCCATGAAAAGCCCTGTTCAGTGAGTGAATGAGTTAGAGATTCTAAGGAAAGAAAAGAGAAAAGCAAGCTTGAGATGAAGCATTAGCATAAGCAGAGAATGAATAAGAAAGAAAACAAACCCAGAAGCCAAAAGGGAGGAAGTGGAAGAAAATCACAATAATGTTTGACCTGACGTTGGTTGAAGAAATGATGAATAAGTTGAGTATATATATTATTATTATTATAAAGGGACGAAAAAGAGGTTAAAGAAAGTTATAGAGAAAACCAATGGCTGGCTGGCTGGCTGCCTCAATTCTTCCCCTCTATTGCTGTTCGCCAATTCCGTTTCTTCCCCAATCCTCTACCCATTTTTAACCTAACTATCTTCGTTCTTCTACAATTTTGCCCTAAACTTATATGTCAAATACTACTAAATAGGAACAAAAAAAAAAAAAAAAAAACATAAAATTTACCAATCCATATTCGTATACTAGTGGTTGTCGCTCACTGTTTTGTGAATTTTGAACTACGATCACACTGCCACCTCTCTCTTTCGTAATTCTTTCTTCACAAATTCCAATTCATATCGTTGTGTTGTGGATAAACGAATTCAAAATTAATTGATTATGTTTCTTTTAGGTACTACTAATAGTACTAGTTACTTCCCAAATTTATTTATTCCAAAATTAATGGTTCAATAATAATAATAGTAATCAGAAAGTTGGAGGGTTTCCATTCCAAGGCAAAACTTCCAATAAAAACCGTGGACTCTGCCCACCGGTATTGTGATTCTACCACTCTGCTTTTCGGTTTCATCGCCCCCTCTCTCTCTGTCTTAACCTCTTTTCTATTTTCTTTATTCTACACTCTACAT
>JBBMKA010000025.1:143369-157618 GCA_037833695.1 Sechiopsis laciniata
ATAAGTTTATTAAAAAAAATTATTAATTATTTGTTAATTTTTTAATTTAAATTTAATTAACTAAAAAAAATTGTAAACAAAAAATTTCATAACTCTTCATAACCTGCACCCCAAACACTGTTTATTATAACCCTCCGTTTATCATAATCCTTCGTCTACAATTACATAACCGGTGCCCCAAAGGCACCCTAAGTGAAATAGAATATGAAAAAGAAAAATCATTTTTTCATTTTTTTTATTATGTTCAATATTAATTATAAGTTTATCAAAAAAAATTATTAATTATTTGTTAACTTTTAAAATTTAAATTTAATTAACTAAAAAAAATTGTAAAAAAAAATTCATAACTCTTTTTACAATAACCGCACCCCGAACACCGTTTATTATAACCCCTCTTATAATAACTTGCACCTCAAACACTGTTTATTATAACTCACCGTTTATCATAACCCTCCGTTTATATAACTCTTCATCTACAATTACATAATCGGTGTCCCAAACGCATCCTAAGAGATTTAATTTACTCTATGCTAAATAAATTGATATAAAAAGTTAGGTTTTAATTTGAGGAGATTAAAATTAGGGGCGAAAATCCACAGCATGTTTGTTTGAGTTGGGGAAAAGGGTAAAAAAGAGATCGGATCGGGGACAATTATGTAAAGTTACTTACATTCGCTACAAGAGTCGGATCGTGAACCGGCGTAAAACCCGACCCACCCAACTTCATGAAGCAAGCTCTACTTCTCAACCGGAGTTGGTTTGATTGTTCCCGCAGGCAGTTTGATCCGTAATGGATACCCACTCAGCTCACCTCACTGCTACGAATCGCTCCCGTAGTTCTCAATCCCCTTCCCCCTCTCACTCCGCCTCCGCCTCCGCCACTTCCTCCATCCGCAAGCGCAAATTGGCCCCCGACGACCACGTCCCTCCCTTCCCTCCATCCTTCTCCGCCGAAACACGCGACGGCGCCCTAACTTCCAACGACGACCTCGAAAGCATCTCAGCCCGCGGCGGCGGCGCCGACTCCGACTCCGACGACGACTCAGACGACGCCGTCGTTGAGGACGACGAGGACGACTTCGACAATGACTCCTCCATGCGCAACTTCACCGCCGCTCGACTCGACAACACCCGTGCTGCCGCCGGTTCTGCCTCCGCCTCTGCCTCCGCTTCTGCTGCGCGCACCACCAAGATCAAGCCCAGTGCTACTGTGAAGATGGAGAATGTGGATATCGGCAAGGACGGAGTCGCGGCTGGTAGAACAAATGCGGCGGGTCCAACCGCTGGTAATTCTGTGTCCGGGATCGTAGTGAAGAAAGACACTTCCAAAATTCCCGCCGACAGTATACAGACTAGTGGCGCTGGTGCCTATATTTCCAGAGAAGAGAGCTTGAAGAGAGAGGTATGTCTTCTGGTTGAACTTAATAAGAGTTTCGAGCTATTAATTCTGTGCATTACAAAAGAATTTATTAATGGGGACTTCCACTTACGCTGGTGCCTATAATGTTTCTTTCAGGAGGAAGCATTGTTACTCAAATTTGTATGCCTTTCAAATGACGGCGTTGATGAGCATATGGTTTGGTATATATATTTTTTCTTTGACTAAGTTTTCTGCTGTATGTAATTATCTTTTCTGCAACATTCTTGAGTGTTTTTTGTGCCTTTTATGCAACAATAGCTTTGATGTAATATTGCATTTTACGTGGTACTTATCAGGTTAATTGGATTGAAGAATATTTTTGCCCGACAGCTACCTAACATGCCCAAGGAATACATTGTCCGCCTTGTTATGGACAGGTACTTTCAATTACTACATGTTATCTTTTTTGGTGGTCAGAAAATGAGGCCTGAAAATTGTGGTGTTCTCTTCTAAAATCTTATGCTAATTGCTCTACCGAAGACTTTTGTGTTTTCCTTTTCAAGTTCTTATTGCTTTCTTTTATGCTCTGTAGTGTTTACTCCCATGAGGAGTTTGTATGTATATTTTTTATCTTAACATTAGTCTCTTGTATTTTCTTCAATGAAAACATGTTTCTTGTTTTAAATAATAAGTTACCAAAACCCATCGTTTATTGATATTTAGTTTAGGCCTGAAAATGTTGTGCTAGTGAAGATTAAGTTTGCTTGCTGTCTTGGATTTTGTCTATTACCAAAACCCATCGTTTATTGATATTTAGTTTAGTTACGGAAAACTTTTTGACAATCTGCTAATAAATACTTGTGGATTATTTCTGTTCATTTTTATTTGCTTTGTAATTTTCTCTAAATTTTAACTTTCAGAAACCACAAGTCAGTGATGATTATAAGACAAAATCAAGTTGTTGGTGGCATCACCTATCGCCCATATGACAGGTACTTTTTATGATGTAGGTTACACCATTGAGTCAACTGTGTACGCCAAAAAAGTTTGGTCTGGTTTCTTGTTGAAAAATGACTGTATCTGCCAAGTTCTGGCTGCACAAAGTTAAAAAAAACACAAACAAATAACCTCTTTCTATCTGGTGCGGGGCTAATTTATGTCAAATTGTCCTGTTTTTTTGGAAGCTTCATTCAGTTTGCATCCCTACTACAGTTCTCTGTGTCATTTTTTTTGAAGTGGGTTCTTTGTATCATTCTATTTCTGTTAGGGTGTTTGTAGGATCTTATCGAGTTGGGAGCCAATTTCTTGACCTCTTTTTATTTTCCCCCTTTTTCGTTCTTCCTTCCTTTCTGGCGATCTTCTTTTGCAGTAAAAAATTTGGCGAGATAGCCTTTTGTGCTATTACAGCTGATGAGCAAGTAAAAGGATACGGTACCAGATTGATGAATCACTTAAAGCAGCATGCACGCGATGTTGATGGCCTAACTCATTTTCTTACATATGCGGATAATAATGCTGTTGGCTACTTTGCTAAGCAGGTCTAGCGATCTATTTTTAAAATACTCATCTTGATGCTACTCACTCAGTTTATTGCTTATTCCACTTGATAATGAGATTGAATCTAGATTATTGAAAAGCAACTCATAGAATTTCACATTTTAGACGGGCATTTTCTGTAGTTACCTTTTTGTTTAAACAATACCATAGTTTGCTTCAATATGAATTTGAATAGTAACCATTGTAGGTTCGCCTAGTGTAGTGGTGAACAGGGTCTTGGAGAATTAGTGGAAATGAGTTCAATCCATCTGGGGCATTAGGATCTTATCATACTCTTAATGGAGTCTTTAACGTTGCATCTTTTTGCTATTTTAATGAAAACTCCTGTTTCTAGTTTTTTTAATTTTTTATTTCATAACATAGCAGTCAATTCAAGATTGGTTTGTTATCAAAATCTTTTAGAAAATTGCATTTGATTTTGATTAAATATATTTTCCACTTGTCTATAATTGATTGACTTGGGCCTTAAACTTGTAGGGATTCACCAAAGAAATCCACCTGGAGAAGGATCGGTGGCAAGGGTATGACACACATCTAAAATTTTTATTCTTTTGAAGATTAATTTTCTTTTCGTATCTTTTGGGGATGGGCAACGAACATATACTTTTCAATATCTATTCTTGTATTTTGCAAGTATCCATTTCTCTTTGTGTAGATGGCCACATGACACCCTTTTTCTTTATGTACATCAATGAATTTATTTTGATAGAAAATGAGCTTTCACTGAGATAAAATGAAAGAATACACGATATACCAAAAAGAGGAGTCCACAAAAAGGGATGTAGCATATAAGAATGACTTCCAATCTAGAATAGCCAGAATAATCTTGCCTAAAGTATAATTACAAAAAAGAATTGTCACAGGCCCAAAGAGAAACATAGAATATTATTGGGACCAAATATCATCCATATCTCTTTCCATCCCTTGAAAGATTATTGTTTCTATCGCCCCAAAGGTCTCACATTGTAGCACAAATACCCACACACAATATGAATTTTTCTTTCACAAGAAAGAGAGGCTCAAACATTCATACACCATCTCCCTACAACATCTTTGCCTATCTAAGGAAATATCGATGGCAAAAAAAGTATGCTCCAACTCGCATTGCCACAAAACATGGTCCAAATCTTTGGCATCCCTTTTACTGAGGTTGCAACACCAAGGCCTCATTAGAGAAGGCATCTTCCTCGCCACCCTATCCTAAGTATTCACATTTCTGTGTAAGACCTGCCAAATAAAGAACTTTACCTTTGAAGTTTTCACTTTCTAGATTGAGGCAAACTCAAAACTCCCCATCAACAAATCGGGAGAAGGGCTGACCAAACACGTGAAATAAGATTTGCAAGAAAAGTCGTCAGAGGATTCGGACTCCATAAGTGGATATCCTTCCTTTCAAGCACACTTTAAATACCCACCCGAGAAGCCGCAAGACAAGAAAAGAATGGATACTCAAGAATAATGCACTTTCATGAATTTCAAGAATGACCCCCCACACTGAATCTAGCCAGATTGAAATTTACTGTATCTTATGCTAGAAAGCGTCAGACTCCCAATAAAACCGCCACAACTATTTTGCTTCAAGGAGCTATTGTTGCTCTCAAATTTTTTATACCCTGACCCCCTTCCTCAATTCCCTTCTCACCATCCCCCCCTCCCGGCCACCTTAAACTTTATCGAGAGCGGTGATACGAATTGGGAAACAACACGAATCTATTTTTCCCAAAAAGGTATTACTCCATTTCCCCACCCAAAAAGCCGCAAGACAAGAGAAGAATGTATACTCAAGAATAATGCATTTCCATGAATTTATAAAATTGCTTTGACCCCACTCTAAATCTAGTAAGAAGGAAATTTACCGATCCGTACTTATAATAACCATATGCTAGAGAGCGTCAGACTCCTAGTAAACCACCACAACTATTTTGCTAATAAGGTGCTATCACGGGCTCTCAAATTTCTTATACCCAGACTCTTTTTCAACTCCATATTTCCAAAAGTCCCTTTCTTAGGAGTTAGGAGGAGGTCTTGAGATTCATGGCAACTATTTTTCAGATTGAACCTTTTTTTTTTGTAGATTAGCCTCTGAAAAAAAATAAATTAACCATGTATCATTTCCAGGTACATAAAAGACTATGATGGAGGAATACTTATGGAATGCAAAATCGATCCAAAACTTCCATACACTGATTTGTCTACGATGATTCGCCGTCAGAGGCAGGCAAGAATACTTGATGATTGCAGATTCAAATGTGTAGTTTTAATAAAATTTTATGTTCATGCAGCTATAGGTTGAGCTGAGTTGACTTCATTCCCCATTTGGAATCTGTTTGCTCCTTTAATAAACTGTTGTTTAGAGAGACAATCAACTAAACTTAACTCAAATAAGGGTTTTGGTATTCTAGAAGTAATGGGTTCAATCCATGGTGATCACTTACCTAGAAATTAATTTTTTATGGATTTCTTTGACAACCAAATATAGTGAGTTTGATGGTTATCCTATGAGAATAGTCGAGGTGCGCCTAAATTGGCCTATAGATAAACTATTTGAATATTTTTTGTGTTAAAAGTTACATGGAAATATTATTTAAAAGAAAAAACTGTCGAACTTAGCTTTGTTGAGTACCAATCAGAAATAGGCGTACAAGAATGTTGGCGATTGGCTTGAACTATGAGAATCTTGGTAGAGGTGGAACATTGAAATGTCAGACACTAAATACTATCAATTTGACCGATTCTTGATTTGAAATGGCTGTATAATATATATCTTTTAAACTCTGATCATTTTGTTTAATGTAGGCAATTGATGAGAAGATAAAAGAGCTTTCAAACTGCCACCGTGTTTATAAGGGACTTGATATACAAAAGGTATGACTTCATATCTATAAACATGACATGTTTATCGATGTCAGTTATTTTTTTTCTTCTCTTATTGTTTTCTTTTATGCCATCCTGAGACTATCTCAATAGATAAAGGCATCTATTACCTTCCTCGAGGTCAAATGTTTAACTCCCCAGTCAAAATCTTGATACCATGCTTTGATGCTTTAGAAAAACTAGTCATATAGCGGAGCTTCTAGATGAAATATTAACGTCCCATGCAGCTTTATTTGTCTAACATGCCCAAAGGATTAGATGCTAGTTTTTCTTCCCTTTGTAATTTTCTCTGGGCAAACATTGAAGTTTTTTGGCGAATACGATGGGGTTCTTTTCTGTTTTATTCTGACTATTACTCTTTTATTTGCAGTTTCCTCTTGGGCCCTTGGCAAAGAGATATGTTCCACTGGAATATCTAAATCTTTTGCCCGTTTATCTTTTATTAAATCTCTCTTTTTTAACTTTTCTCAAGTTGTGATCATTAAGGTTACATTTTCCTTTCCTAATCACAAAGTCAAAGTTAAATCTCATTTTTAGTCAATATATATTAGTAACAGATAAGGAGGTAGTCTTGGTATGATTGCATTGCACTTGCACATGTGAACTTGGTATTGTAATTTATAACACCTCCTTTTAAACTTTTATTTTTCCTAATTTTATGGAGCGATGAATTTCTTTATCCATATTGAGTCTAATCAAAGATTTGGTTGTTAAGGAAGCTGGAGTTCCCAAAAGAATTGTCAAAGTTGAGGAGATCCCGGGCTTGAGTAATATTCTATCTTTGGTTTTGATTTTGATTGTGACTATCCTTGATTCTTTTGTTTGATTCTCCTCTGACAAAAAGTACTTGTAAACATTTATTTTAATTAGACTATTTGTTTTTATGATTTTCGAAGTTACTTTTTTACATGATACTAATGAAATTATTCTCAAGGTTAAAGTAGTGCCAGTAGATACATGACATTGTTTACTTTCCTTCCATTTATCTGTGTCATATGTTGGCGAGGTTTGGATGACGAGGGAAGGATGAAGCAAAGGAGAAAATACAAGATCTTGTTGAGAGACTATCTCCAAAACATTTAAAAACCGTTTTCTGCATTTGTTTTTTGAACTTTTTTAATAACTATTTCCGGGGAATTCATGAAGAAGTTTTTTTTTTCTTTTTCAATACAACGTAGAGATGGTTTTTATCTACTTGAAATTATTCACTTATAATGCAGGCTTTCATTGAATAAATACTTAAAAATAGTTTTGAAACATTAATCATCCCTATAAATAAACTCGAATGGAAGAGAAATGAAATAGATATCGAAAAATGTTTTTAAGGACTTCTATTTTGCAGAACAAATAACTGTATCCAATATACCACTTTTAAAACACCACTTATAGTGTGTTCTTTTGTTTCTTATATACATAAAAATCATTTTTAATTTTTCATTCATTAACACCGGAAAACCTCTTTGCGGCTGGTGCCGAACTTGACTACCAAAATAGTTTGTCACATGATAATAATTTTGATGGTAATCTGTTTATTCAGATGTATTAGTTAACTGACAAGAAGTGTGTTGCTTTTGATAATAGAGGATGCTGGATGGACACCTGATCAATGGGGCTTTTCACGTTACAGAGCCTTAAACTCTGCTGATGGGATCTCAAATCAAAAGCATTTGACTGCCTTCATGCGCTCACTTCTCAAGGCTAGTTTCTCGTTTTAGTTCACTTCTTATTTTTCCTTTTTGGGCATTCATTCTGGTTTTAATTTTTTTTAATTATAATTTTAATCAGATTAAGTTTTAGCACGTTATATAGTCTGCTAATGATATCATCTGCTTAATTTACTGCGTCTTACTCGAGAACTTTCTTATGAAAGATAGGCTGGCTGAGACTTCCATCCTTAATCTATTCAATTGTCAATCCCTGCCGAAAACTTTTTGAACATCTTGGAATTTCTATGCATCACTTGCATATTTGTATCGTAATTTCTTCCATTTGCGCTTAAACTTGACTTTTACAGATTGTCCTTTCTTATCCAGAAAAATACATCTGTGTTTTCCTTGTCTCTGTAAAGTTGTCCTTACTGCTTTTTTTCTACACTAGCAGTCAATGCATGACCATGTTGACGCCTGGCCATTCAAGGAACCGGTGGATCCTCTTGATGTGCCTGATTATTATGAAATTATTAAGGATGCAGTGGGTAAGATCTCTCAGCTTACTAATTTCTCTCTACTTTTCGCTGCATTCTTAGGATATTAGTATGTGATAATTGCTTTGACATCTAATATTATACAACTCTCTCCTGCGTCAGATCTCGTGTATTGATTAGTGTATACCTTATACTTGTGTTATATGATAGGTCAACAAGCACCCAAACTTCATACCCTAGCCTCACTTGAAAGAGAGAAAACTCTAATCATCAAATCAAAATCCTAGAACCCTAAAATTACTCTGATACCATGTAAACCGTGAAGAGGAGAATACTTTTTGTATAGTATTCATTATTAGAATGACACATGCATAGGTATGCAAAGAAATCCCAACTAAATGATGTACAATTATGATACAGGACAAATACCAATAATACAATGTATACATATATTCTCTCCCCTTAAGGTCTCAGGTTCGAAACTCACTTGTGACATTAATTTGTGTCTACCTCCCGTGTCTCCATTCCTTCGATGTCTCCCGGTGCCTGACTTTGGGACGAGCGTGGTTATCCCGGCTTTAGTGGAGTGAAGCTCCGATTTTCCGGTTTCCAAAAAAAAAAAAAAAAAACATATATTCTTACAATGGTGTCTACATGTATGAATTTGTGTTTGATGATGTGCCAAAAGGGTGGGGGCCGAAGTAGTGAGACAAAAAGAACAAAAAGAGGAAGGTATTTAGGAAGGTGGGGATATGGATTTTGCAGCCCCATGGCAGGTGAGCAGTGTGGTTGAAGGACAACTAAAAGGGAAAGCCACTTGATCCTAAAAATACTATTAAATTATTATATTTGCCAACCAGCCAAATGGTCAAAAGGACATTAAGAAACCAAAAGGTTGTGGATTCAATCCATGGTTGCTACCTACCTATTAATTAATTTCCTACGATTTCTTTGACATTCGAATGTTGTAGGATCAGACGGAATAGTCGAGGTGTGCGCAGGCTGGCTCAGAAACTCACGGATATTAAAAAAAAAAATTATAATTGCCAACTCACTAATACACAATTACCATCGTAACCGCCGCATCCAATTTCGTTAGTTAACTAAAAAAAACCCTCAACTCAAACCTTAGACCAAAAATGTATTTTACCCTATTTAAAAAGATTTCTTGCTCATTATTTGACCATATGTTGTAGATCTAAAGACGATGTCCAAGAGGGTGGAGTCAGAACAATACTATGTTACTTTCGAGATGTTCGTTGCAGATGTGAGAAGAATGTTTGTTAATGCACGGACATACAACGCTCCTGAGACTATTTATTATAAATGTGCAACAAGGTATGTTACAATGGATTTTGTTGTATCATTTTCTCGTTTCTTGTTTCTCGTCCATCTCGTGTTGGCTTTACCCATGTTGTTTGCAGGCTAGAAGCACATTTTCAAAGTAGGCTTCAATCAGGTCTACAATCTGCTAACAAAATTCAACCATGAATGACGATTCAGCCGGCTTAGTTGTACAATTTCTTTTTCTCAAGCAACTTCGTTACAATCAATTGTTCTAGATCTTCTTCTAGACCCTGATTCTTGACTGTTGAGGTGAGAATGTTCCCTACTCCACCCTATAGATCAAGCGATTGTATCATATCTTCTTTAATATAATTATGACTGTATCATATTTTCTTCAATATAATTTAATTGATGAGATGGATCATATGCTTCTGTAAAGGGTTCACCCATCATAAACAGACTTTAATCTTTATGTTTCTAGTAGAGTGTTAAATAGTTCAATCTACAATAGTTACATGTTTAAGAATTAATTTTCAACTATCATGGAATATTATAGTGGCCAAAGAGGGTATTGAGGTGTTTATGGTGACGGGTTCAATTTATGGTGGTTACTTACTTAGGAAACTTTTTTTTACTTAGTTATTAAAAAAATATATAATTAATTGTTCTAAAAAATGTAAAAATTTTATGAACATTCATGAATATGAATACTTTTAAATATCTTTTTTTAAATCAAGTTTTCAAAAACGTTCCATAAATAGTTCGTTATATATATATATATATATACAATAGTTTGTTTTATATTTAAATACTCTTACAAAATGTATTAATTTATCGAAGGTTTTAAACCTTCGGCAAAGAGTCTAAATTGGTTTCTAAAACCGTCAATAAAGAGTATATTTGAATAATTTTGAAAAGTTGCCTATTTTTTTATGGAAGGTTTCAAAACCCTATAAAAAGTTTGTACATATACTTTAACGAAATTATTTACTTAAAAAGTTTTTAAAACCTTTGGTAAAGAGTTTAAATATGTGTTTCTCAAAAAAAAAAAAAAAAAGAGTTTAAATATGTATAATATCTACTTTCAAGAGTTTATGTTTAAAATAATAATTTTTTTTTTTTTATTATTTTCAAGGAATGGTGTGTGATCGAAAGTTTGAGTTTTGAAAATGTACTCTTATCAAGATCTCAAGTTTTCGAAATTCACCTGTGATATCAATTTGTAAACATCTTCATTTTGGAGTACCTTAGGCATAGTGGATTTTTCAATTTTCAAAAAAAAAAATGTACTTTTATTGAGGCTTAAAAAATCTTCAATAAAGAGTTTGTATATTTAAATATTTTTAGAAAATTTTTAATTTTTATTAAAAGAATTTGAACCCATAACTAATGAGTTACTATCCATGATTTTATTGTAGTTTTTGGCAACTAACAAATGACAAATACTATTTTGTATTAAAAAAAAAAAAGAAGACTATTTTATAAGTTTCACACATCACACATATTAAATTACAATTTTTTAATTTATTGAGAAAAAATGATAACCTTACGACTTAAAAACTAGGTTTTAAAATGAGAGACTAAATTTAATATTGTGAAATTTATAATTTACAAATATATATATATATATATATATATATATATATATTATTTTGTGTGTAAATCTCGTAAGTGCTAGTGGGACTAAATCGTAATTTTGCAAAGGAGACTCTTTTCTTCTCAAAAGCTAGGGTTTCTATTTCATCTCGCCGCCGTTCTTTGTGCGCGCAGGTACTGTCTTTCCCTCTCTGATTTTGCCCTTTCTTCTTCTTCTTCTTCTTCTTCATTGTTCCTCAGATTCAGTTACAGATGGTTGGAGGCTTTGAAGTTGGAGCTGTTCCCTACAACCCTGACGGTTGGGGTCCGCCGGACTCCACCGCCACTCTCGCCGCTTCCTCCAATCTCCCTCTCAATGTCCCATTCGCCCCATTTTCTCGCTCCGACAGGCTTGGCCGGATCGCCGATTGGACTCGTACAATGAACAACCCCGGCCGCCCCAAAACCGCTTCCGATTCCGTCTTCGATTTCACCAACGACGATTCCTTCCCTGCCAATGGCGACGAGGACATGACCTTCCGTTTGGTCGATGGAAAGCCTCCTCCGCGCCCCAAATTCGGCCCTAAATGGCGATTCAACCAGCACAGGACGCAGCTCCCTCAGCGCCGTGACGAAGAAGTTGAGGCGAAAAAGCGCGAGGCCGAGAAGGAGCGTGCTCGCCGCGATCGCCTTTACAATCTCAACAGGTCTAATGTCAATGCATCCCGTCGTGAAGCTGCTGTTCTCAAATCCTCCGTGGAAATTCAACCCGAATGGAACATGCTTGATCAGATTCCATTCTCCTCTTTCTCCAAGCTGTCCTTCACCGTTCCGGAGCCCGAAGATCTTCTTCTCTGCGGCGGGCTCGAGTTCTATGATCGAGCTTACGACCGAATCACTCCCAAGAATGAGCGCCGTCTCGAGCGCTTCAAGAACCGAAACTTCTTCAAGGTAACTACCACTGACGATCCTGTTATCCGTCGTCTTGCCAATGAAGACAAAGCCACTGTTTTTGCTACCGATGCCATCCTTTCTACCCTTATGTGTGCAACCAGATCGGTTTATTCTTGGGATATTGTTGTTCAGCGTGTTGGGAATAAGCTTTTCTTTGATAAGAGAGATGGGTCACAACTTGATTTGCTTGCCGTCCACGAGACCTCCCAGGAACCCTTACCAGAGGCCAAGGATGATATCAATTCGGCTTACTCACTGAGCGTTGAGGCTGCTTACATCAATCAGAACTTCTCGCAGCAAGCTTTGGTTAGGGACGGAAATAAGGTGGCCTTTGATGAGCCAAACCCATTTGCAAATGAGGGAGAGGAGGTCGCTTCTGTTGCTTACAGGTACAGGAGGTGGAAGCTCGATGGCGATATGTATCTCATGGCGAGGTGTGAGGTTCAAAGTGTTATGGAAGTTAATAAGCAGAGATCATTCTTGACTTTGAATGCTCTTAATGAATTTGATCCCAAGTATTCTGGTGTTGATTGGAGGCAGAAATTGGAGACACAGAGGGGTGCTGTTTTGGCCACTGAGTTGAAGAACAATTCTAACAAGTTGGCAAAATGGACAGCTCAAGCCCTGTTAGCCAGTGCAGATATGATGAAGTTGGGGTATGTCTCTAGGGTTCATCCTCGTGATCACTTCAACCACGTCATCTTAGCTGTGGTGGGATATAAGCCTAAGGATTTTGCTACTCAAATTAACTTGAATCAGTCTAACATGTGGGGTATTGTCAAATCCATCGTGGATCTGTGCATGAAACTGAATGAAGGTAAGTATGTTTTGGTTAAGGACCCAATGAAACCGCAGGTTAGGATCTATGAGGTCCCTGCAGATGCATTTGAGAATGATTATGTTGAGGAGCCTCTGGCTGAGGAAGATCAAGTGCAACCTCCAGGAGAAGATGAAAATGGCGCCACTGCTAATGCTGCTGGTGCAGATGATGCCGAAGAGAAGGCTGATGCTGCTCAGGCTTAACGCTGCTGCATCATCCATTGTCGACTTTCCCGGGGGAGTTCAAGTTTTATTTAACCTTTTGCGTCTTTTTATATCCTTTCTTTTGCTGAGATTGTTATTTATATTGGTTTCTGATTCCGGCAAGCATAATATGACTCATTGCTCGAGTAACTTTCAGTTGTTAAAACGTTTTTCTAGCACAGCAGGTTATGCTTTCATGGAAGTTTTGAACATGGGTTATTTCTAATATATTTCTATTGAGGCATGGACGTATTATAGATTCTGTTGTTTTGATTAGTTTTCAATTACTATAGTCCGTCTGATTGGGATGGATTTTGTTTGCATCTATATCTCAAGCTTCTGTTCTGAATGTGGAACATGAGCTTACAACTGGTATCAAAGCTAATTTGTCTCTACTCTCTTCATTACACTTGCGCCACACACCTACACCTATCATTTTTCTTTTGCTGGTTTCTCCAACCCTTTTGGAAGAAGGGTTTGGAAAAGGGATCTCTGAAAAGTTTGTTCAAGTAGATCGATATGCTTGTTTATATGGTAAATTGCTATTGCTAGAGAATTCTGAACTAAATTCTCTTAGTTTTTTAAAGCCCACTTGACCACTAAGTCTTATATTGGGCAACTAACACTTGTTAGTTGTTATAGTCTAGCTTAGCTGTATATGGAACTTGACTTCTTTTTTTTCTTTGATATTTGTGATTGTTCGGGCTAGCTTGCGTGACTAATGTCACTGGATATATTGTCTTATCCTACAACATTTGGATGTCAAGGAAATTCGTAAAAAATTAATTTCCAAGTAAGTAGCTATTATGGATTGAACTCATCACCTTAAGCACCTCAAGACTCTCTTTGACAATTTGAGCCACTTCATGATGGTTGTATATCGAACTTGACTTGATGATGCGGTAAAGCTCATTCATCATCCACTCAATGTACATGTGTATAAGAAGGAAGCTCTATGATATGGTATTAGTTTTGTTATTTGCCTACATCCTTAACTACTAGGGGTGATTTTGGTTTATTTTTAGTGAGTTTTGTGCCAAACTGACAATTAAACTGAAATCTTTGGTTTTTTAATAATTGGGTTCGAATTGATGTTTAATAAAGTACAAAATCATTGGATCGATTTTCAATTGGTTTGATTTTGGTTCGGTTTTCGACTTTAGCATTATATTAAAAAAATAATAATGATTTCATTTTTCATTTTTCATTTTCTTTGTTTTGTTCTTTAGATAAGAAACAATTTCAATATAAATATGAAATTATATAAAATATCATATATCAATCGTTCAAATATAAATAGTCTATGCTACTATAATCATCATATTTCAATGGGATAAAATAAAATAATAAAATTTTAAAAAAAAATTTAAAAATTTAAAAAAAAATTAGAAAAATTTACTTAAAAAATATATTGACATTTGAAGAATAAATATTTATTTATTGATCAATTTGATTTAATGACCAAATATATATATA
>JBBMKA010000025.1:157718-183452 GCA_037833695.1 Sechiopsis laciniata
ATGAATATTTTTGTTTAATAATTAACATTATAGTTGAAATTTATAGATATTTTCTAAAAAAATCTAATTATTTAAAAATATTGTCCAAAAAATATTAAAAAAATGTAAAAAAAAAAAAAAATCCCAGCGGGGAACCCGACCTCGCCGGGGAATCCCCGCCCCGATCCCAGAAAAAAAAAATGGGAATTTTCCCGGGGACAGGGATTAAATTAGGGGGCGGGGACGGGGCTGGGGAACCTATTCCCCGGCCCCGCCCCGTGGACATCTCTGACTGTGAGTAAAAAAGTTGCTATACGGCGTAAATTTTCTTACCTTTAAAAAGAGAATTGTTTTTTGAGAAAATACAAAAATACCCAAATCAACATTTATTAAAAAGAAACACCAAAATGAAAGTTTTTTTAACAAAATTTCCCATAATCACTCGGTCCAAAACTACCTCCTCACAAATCTCCTCAATCGGTGGGGTTATATAGAAAGTTTTTTTTGTTGACAGTTTTGATTTCACAAAAAAAAAGGTATTAAAAACATTACAGGCTTATAGCCTTCTGCTACGTTATTCCAGTTGAAATTACTGTTTATGATCATGTGGGATTGTACGGTCTCTTACTATTCTTTTGTTCTATGTTAAATGTATATCATAAATTAGATCTTGGTGATTGGAATTCAAATTGACGCCACTGCACAATTAATAATTCGCGTTGAAATTGACGAATTGGAATTTTGATCGAAGGGGAAGAAAAAACGAACTCCCGATTTTTAGTGGAGAGAAAAAGTAATTGATTTTTTCATCTTCTCAAATGGATATTTATACAATCTAGTATAACCGAATAATATTTAATAATATTCCAGAAATAACTTAATTACATAATATATTTAAAATAACATTATGTATTCAATATTGTTGCTCGGTCAGAAATGTATCGATCGATTTGATAAAAGATACTAATTTAAAATTAACGATTTAAAAGATTTATTCTAATAAAATAAATAACATATTTTGTTATACAAGTTGTATATATGACTTATTCCCTCCTAATTTAGTGGGTGGTGGATTTTTTTTTTTTTTAATATTTAAACTAAATAAATAATGTGAGGAGCATAGACATTTAAATATTCGTAGACATTCCCTTAATATTTTCCACAAAAATAATCATTTATTACCATTTTCCTTTTATTTATTTTTTTTTCTTTTAGTACAATGCATTTTAGTATTATTAATATTATTTTTGTAAACTAATTTCTTTTGTTTTGCTTAAGAATATTAACATGTAGGGTGTGATTGTTTTGAGAGGAAATGTGGTGTTGGGCCACAACATTTTGTTTGATTCAAAGTGTTCTCCTTTGATCTCCTCTCCTCTATTTCTTTTTTTTGTTAACATTTTTACATCTTTTTATTTGTATATTTTACTTGTTTTTCTTTATATTTTTTTGTGTTTGATATACTTGTGGTAGAATATTATTATTATAAAAATATATTACTATACATATACTTAATCATAGTAATTATAATATTATTATACCGAAAGGGTCGGTTTTCGGTAAAAAAAAAACCAAAAAAAATACATGTATTTAATTATAGTAATTATAATATTAAATATTTATTTAAATAAATTTGAAGTTTAAAAATTAAAATAAAATAAATATATATATATATTATCTTTTGATATATGACAGTAATATTTAATACTTTTTATTTATAAAAAAAAATTAAATACTTTTTATTTCTTTGTTTAATCATTTTATTTAACAAAAAAAAAATTATGAAACTTCAATTGTTTAGAGATAGGTTACAAATATGGTGTTTATAAATTTTCAATTAAAAAATATATTATTAAATCATTGATATAAAATCATGTATTTATTTTTAATATTAAAATACGTACATTATGGGGCAAGAGGAATGATAATGATTAAGAGGGAATGGTAATGAGGGGGAGAATAGAGAGGAGAATGATTATTTGTGTTTGAGGCTAACGTAATGATTATGAGGAGAATGATTATTTGTGGTTAGGATAAAGATAATGATTATGGGAAAAATAAAATAATGGATATGATGACAGTGAAAAATAATGATATGATGTATGAAAAGTTGTTGGAGAGAGAATAAAAAGTAGTTAAAAGGAGAATGAAAAAAATGATTTTTTTGAAAACGTGATTATGGGGGGAATGATTCCTAGTGGCCCAAACACGGGGAATCATCCTCATTCTCATTCTCCCCCATATTCTTGTGCCCAAACACCCCTTAAAGGTGTGTTTGGAGCAAGGGGAATGGTAATGATTGCACTTGTATTTTAAATATCTTGTCATTGTCAATAGAATGCATATCAACAAATTATTCTTGTAATACTTGCAGGTTGCAACAAAACATCAACCTAAAGTTGGTGTTGGAAGGAAAAAAAAGGCAAACAAGGCCAACAAAAAAGACATTAGAGAATGAATCAACAGAAAGGATAGCTAAAATTATAAACGAAAGGAAAAAATAGAGGAAATGGACTAAAAGAAGCATAAAAAGCTATCAAAGATAAAATGTCAAGCGTTATCCCCAAACTCTCCTCCAGTAAGGCATTCTCCAAGGTTGAATGTGGAATCACCTTCTTTTAATTTGAAAATTACACAAATGGATGAAAATTGATAGAAGCACCTTCTGTTTGACAGTTTTTTTTTATGCAATGGGCACAAGATATTTCATATTAGACAATTGACTTTTATATTAACTTTAGAAACATCTTTTACACGGATCTTTATGCAATTTGACATTGTAATGGGCATTTGAATGATTTGACTTTATTTGGGATTTGTAATGTGCATTTGAATTTATAGCTAAAGATTTGTATGCAACTTTGAGAGAAGTACAATCAACAACAAGGAGCATTTGCTACATTTTTCTATTCTTGCAACTCATAGACTTCCATTACTAAGGACTAATAGATTCTATCACCAAGAGCTGATAAAATCAATTACTGATAAATAGATATTTTGAAAAGTCTTTCTGAATTTGTCTTTTCTGTTTGGAAATCTCAATGAAACATCTTTTTTAGACATATAGATCATTGAAACAAGTAATTAAAACATTTGAATGAGAAGTTGATTAAATGAATAGTAAATTGATAAACTTCCATCATTAGAGGCTGATAGACTTCCATCACTAGAAAATGATAGAATCAATTACTGATAACAACTGATAGAAGACAAAACTGAAAGTATTTTATACGTAACAGCCATATACGCTGAAACAAGCAGTGCATCGTATAATATCATTTCATGTAGGAACAATCACTATGTTTCCATACAACAGAGAACAAAGTGTAAATAATATCACTCCACTAGTCTTGTAATTCTCATTTAAAAAAAAAAAAAACAGATTCATTTCATTGCCCACAATGAAAAACAACTATTGTAAACTTAACCATATTGTCAATTCTGAAAAGAAAACAAGGTACATAACAATAGTGTAACAGTACAACTAACCAAGAGAAATATATAAAAAAAAAATTATTGATTGAAGACAAGATGATAGATATCAATCAATTTAACTGTTTGACTTAATTGAACAATATAGATAAAAATATAAAATGATAGATGCCAAGACATTATTGATTGAATTGGACTATTTACATATAAAAATGAAGTAAATAACAATAGATGTCAATCAATGTAGCTGACTGAATTAATTGAACAATATAGATAACGATAGAATAAATGATAGATGTCAATACATTATTGATTGAAGGAAGCCTATTTACTCATACAACGGAAGAATAAAGAAAATGATAGAGGTCAAGACATTATTGATTGAAGCTGCACATTTGTATGATTTATACTGTACTAACTACTACCTATGATAGATATTGATAAAAATCCTAGATCTCTACCCTACACTTATAGTCAAACAAGCAAATTAAATCACCTTACAAATTAGGGCAACAAGTGTTTAAGAACTCAGTATGAGTACATTTACATGGAAATCAAAAGGAATTCGGTCAAAAGGTAGAAAAGGAATTCGTAATTATAACCTAGTGCGGCGAGATCCTTTGCTTATCTTGATGGATTGAGAAACGAAATCAATATTTGCACAATGAATGTTCAATCGAAGAAGAAGAAATCGAAGAGAATGAAGAATCGTTGTGCTCAAAGTCGGCGAAGAGATGAAGAATTGAAGAAGAAGAAGTCGAAGAGAATAAAGAAGCTTGAAGAAGAACCTTCATGACCTGAGAAGAACCTTCGCTCAAAGTCGTCTATCAATGCAAAAAAGGGTAGCGTCTATCCATGCAAAAAAGGGTAGAATAGGGATTTTATTAAAAAAATGGGCAAAATGTTGTATGAACAAATTATTTTTGAAAAGTTGCTATAATTGTAAACTGGGGCCAAAAGGTTGTTATACGGTGCAAATCTAAAAAATCATCTTACAAATTTGTTTGTTTTTATATCGGATAAAACACTTCCTTTTTTGTTAACTAATGTTTCTCCTTTTTAAGAGAGCGATCTTTTGTAATTTTATATCAAACTAAGCTTTTAGTGAGTGAAGTTTTAAAAAAAAAAATTATTTTAAGTATGAGTGAAGTTTTTATTTAGTCTATATATTTCATACGTTTATATTTGATATATTTTAATAATATTTCATTTTAATCTCATATAAAAATATTGATCGGGATAATAAGTATATTAATTTTACCTTTTAATATATTAATAAAGTATTATTTTAGTTTCGATATGAAATTATTTTTTTGAAAAATAAGTAAAAAAAATAAATTCGAACTCGGGAAAATTAAAATTGAACATATAATATGTAGAAGATAAAAAAGATTTATTTGGCAATCTAATGAATAAATAAAAGGGGATTTTGCATGTATATTAAAAAAAAAAAAATAATTCCATGTATAGCACAATTCCCAAACTTATTCATTTGGAGCAAAAAAAATGATTGAAGTCTATCAGTTGAACTGATAGAAGTCTATTAGCTGAACTGATTGAAGTCTATCAGTTGAACTGACAGAAGTCTAATGATGGTAGAATAGGAATTTTGGGCAAAATATATTATGAATGAATTATTTTAAAAAATGTGCTATAATTGTAACGAAGAGAAAAAAATGTGTTATGTAGGGCAAATTCCCTAAATAAAAATTACACCCGATAATAAAGAAATATTTTTATCCCAAAATTAATATTTGGAGCATTTGTTCGAAAATAAAAAATTAGAAGAAATAACAAACCGATCTTCTGATTTTCCCTTTTGATGTTCGATTGAGATCTATGAATCTTGAAGAACAACTTCATCTTCTCGATCTCCAATCTCCATCGCTGTGGATTTCAACTACTGAATGTGATCTCTGGTATCCGCCATTGATGAGTTCATGATTCTAAGATTCTGAGCATGGAGTCCCAGCCTTCCCAATCGGGAAGGTCCCTGACTGAATATTCCAACCTCCTCAGTAGAGAATCGTCTCTAGGTCGAACTACTTCTTCATCTTCCTCCGCCACCAGCCAGAGTTTGTCTTCAATTCTGAACAATCCTCACGCCGGCAAATCCGATGCGTCCTGGGCCGCCTGGTGGTCCTCTTCCTCCGCCGTCACCCCGCCGGAGTTCATTCCCCTGACCTCCACCATCGCCTCATCCGAAGTTACTCGATTCGATTTCAACAACTACTCCGCCTCGATCTCCCATTCTCACAACCGATTCGAGGACATACGGAACCATTCCAGCAAGGAGAATGGTGGATTGGATAGCATTGGGGGACAGGGGGAAGCTCTTGTTGCGTGTTTGAGAGAGGTTCCGGCTCTTTACTTTAAGGAGGATTTCGCATTGGAGGACGGGGCGACGTTCCGTGCTGCTTGCCCCTTCTTGAATGTATCGCAGAATTTGGTTTTGCAAGAGAAGCTTTCGCATTATTTGGATGTGGTGGAGTTGCATTTAGTAAAGGAAATCTCACTGCGTTCCAATTCTTTCTTCGAGGCTCAGGGCCAGCTAGAAGACTTGAATGTGAAGATTGTGGAGGGATGTAGCCGGATTCGGCAATTAAAGGAGACCATACGGCTCTTGGATGTTGATTTGGTGGATTCTGCCAGGGAAATTCAGGAGCAGAATGCCACCAGGAACAATTTGTTGGCTCTTCAGCAGAAATTGAAGCTTATTTTATATGTTAATCAGGCCATTTCAGCTCTTAAATTGGTACTTTAATCATTCCATTTCTTAAATTCAAGCTTAGTTTCTTTCAATTTGAATACTTCATTTTTTAAAAAAAAAATAAACCGTCAACAAAACTTGTGATAATGAAAGTGAAAGCATATAGGTTCGTTGCGAATCCAAGGCATAGGGATGTTCGTTCGTAGGTCTCAAGCCTAGCTTAGGGCTTTTCTTTCAAGTCTTTTTTTTTCCTTTGTTTGGTTAATGTTTCGACATTTTCGTTGGGAATCTGTTTTTTGCTTCTTTGTCGAAGGTGAAAGTTACAAAGAAGGTTAAGTTTTTTAATGGTTCTCCTTGGCAAGATTAACAACTTAGACATGGTTTTGAGGACACCTTGTTTAGTGGGCCTATGTGTTGTGTCATGGTAAAAGGGTGGTCAACAACCTCTCTCATGTTTTTTTAATGATAGGAAATGAAAACAATTCCATTAAATAGTAAAATGGCTACATAGACTTATTGAAACAAGTGAAGAAAGGTAAAAAGGAGAGAAACAATGAGGATGCTGATACATAGGCCGATACACAAGTTACGATAAAATAGATAATGCAACATAACAAATCCTAAAACATATGATGGTGTTGAGTAAGACGAGTTGTTGTTGATGATAATCCCGATAGCCCACCATTTCTTTTTGTAGATTACCCCTTATTGGACGACGTTAGTTGCAGGTTGTGTGTAGATGATACCTGTCTTGCCCTGCTTTTTGTAAATGGTTAAAATCCCATTTCTCGTGCACAAAAGGTTTAAAGCCGACTGGGACCGTCAATGCTTGAAAGAGAGTACATTGCGGAAGTCGTTGCATAGGCATCAGGATCGGAGGAGTAACGTCCACGATACTAGTGTGTGCTGTAGATCTTCGCAGCGACAGGGTGTGAGGAGAGCTATGGAAAATGAGAAGACGATACTGTAAGAGTCATAGAGTGTATTTTGATGATGCATGCACACACGTTGATGTGATGATTGATGGCGAACAAATGGTGGAACTGAAGAGGAGAAGAGATCGAAGGTAATGAGAAACAACCACAGTAGATTAGAACGTGTGTAACAAGGAATCAATGAAGAGTTGCTTTTGTAAAACAATCGCAAGGAAAGACTCTTTTTACGAGAAACAAAGGGTGGATGAGGATCGCAGTGCGAAACGCAAACAAAAATTTTGGTTCGCAATTGGAAAGTAACCAAAGAAGATAGTTGCAACAGATAGAGTGGTTCAAGATCGAAATAAATGGACGAATTTGATAGAGTGGGTCAAGATCGAAATAAATGGTTGGATCTGAGTTGTGGGGCATAGAATCATGGGCAAATGTTGCTGAATGAATGTCGCCTCATCGAAGACACTACATATACAAGGGGAAACCTTTACCAGTTGTTGTGGGTGATGTTGAGATAGATTGGGTGGCAAAAGATAATGGAGAAATACAGATGAAGTCTCATTGGCAAACGACACTAGAGAAACTCTCATCGGATGGAATGTTGGCGAGTCTCTAGGGTAACTTTGTGATCAAGGTCGTGTGTGAATGTGGGTCATGAAGGCCTTAGAGATGTGAAACCAATTTTTTGCCGAGTTCAACATTTGGCTAGGTAGATAGAGATTGCAGATGAATGATCATGGAGTTGCTCGCTACTTCTCTCTTCTGCGAGAAAGAGGAATCTTTAGATATGTTGAGAGGTCCTCGAATGATGTTTTAGCACTTACTAGATTCGATGTTTTTCTTCGGGCTTCTGTCTCTTTATTTTGTAATTATTCTCTAGGAGTTGTTTTACTTGATTTGAGGTTGTTTTCTTAGGTTGCCTTCATTCTCTTGTTAGTGGACTCTTTTTTTGTGTGCCTTTGTGTTCTTTCATTATTTTCTCAGTGAACACTTGGGTTTATTTTTTTTTTAAGAAAAGATTGATATCTAGTAGTGATGGTTGTAGTTGATTTAAACTTTTTTCATACAGCTTGTAGCATCGGGAGATTGTGCTAGAGCGTTAGATGTGACTGATGATTTACTACATCTTCTGGTATATTCCCATCCAATGAATTAGACTATTTTAATTTTTTAAATATTTAACGTTTATTTGGCATGTACAAGTTTCATATATATATATATATATACTGCCTCTATTTATAAATTCCTTCCAATTACGTTTTTTATTTTATTTATTATTTATTAGGTTTTGAAGCAAGAAATATAAAATTTAATAAAAATGAAGGAACGGATTTAATTTTTTTTTTTACAGGAAACAATAAACTGTACATTCGATAATATGAATAGTTACAAACGTCTTATCAACTAGTTACACAACACACCTCCACATGTTAGTTGATACAAAAATCAAGGAGGATATTAGTTTTGTACGAAAATAAAAAAGAGATGATCTGGATACTAAATTATTCACTTATAGTTAGAAAATTTAAATTGTAATTCATGTTCATATAGTACTCTTTTCATATATGTCTAAGTTATAATCAGTAAATTCGATTAATCAAGATTTGGTTTCTAACTCTGCCCACACTTGAAGGGAGAAACTGAGGCAACAAACTTGATTTGCATTTTTGTTGATAAATTTATTTCCGATCCAAAAAGTTATTTTGTTGGTTCAAAATTCAGATTACCCAACATTTTCTTGGTCGATCTAAAAGTTATATTTATTAGTACAATATTTATGGGCTTTAGGAAGGTGATGAACTTGCTGGTCTACATTGCTTCCGGCACCTACGTGATCATGTAGCAGAATCAATTGAATCCATAACCAGGTAATTTTTTTTATTTTTTATTTTTTTATTTTATTTTTTTTGTTGTTTTAT
This sequence comes from Sechiopsis laciniata, assembly GCA_037833695.1. Taxonomy (NCBI): domain Eukaryota; kingdom Viridiplantae; phylum Streptophyta; class Magnoliopsida; order Cucurbitales; family Cucurbitaceae; genus Sechiopsis; species Sechiopsis laciniata. The sequence continues at coordinate 166,688 of JBBMKA010000025.1, forward strand.
AAGTGAGGAACAATTAGGAAAGAAGAATTAGGCGTTTATAAACATATGGTTACAACTTAGTAACTTACTTCTGTAGTACACATTTGAGTTGATGGAATCTCTTCTTTTCTGAACCATGCCGCATTAACCATCAAATATTCAACATAGTGCCATGCACATTCCAAATGACCTTAACGATGAAGGACAACTGTTAAATTTCATCTGTTGGTAGAAATGGCTGTCCATTTCATTACCTTGTTGTTTCTTTTTTCTTTTTTATTGATGGAAGAAAACTACATAATTGTGTTAAAGTTTCTAGGAAGTACATCAGCAGGTTTAAAAGGTGAGTAAAGCCTACCTATAATTTTGGTTCACTAGTTGCACAATGAATACATATTTCCTAATTCTTGAAGCTACATGTTTTTTTGAGCTAAATCTTAAAATTTATTACAATTTTTTATTTTGTTAACTGTGTGTTCTAGTTAGTTGATGTGGACCTCCATTAATTTTATGAGACAATTGACCACTGGGCCAGATTAAAGTCTACCTCAAAAATCATAGATAAAATGATATTTTATCTGTTTTGATCTCTTTGAACTGTATGGTTTCTGGCAAACTCATAGTTTAGAATGTTCCGTTAAATGTAGAACTGGAACCCTGTTGATTCTGCTGTGGCATTGCCTACAATAAAAACGAGAAAATTTCACTCATGATGCGACAATGCAGGTTAAATATGCAAAAACTTATATACGTGTACCAAAATAGCATATTGTGTGATTATTTTGATATAATCACATGGAGATGTTGTGCTTGTGGCTTATTTTCTATTGTATTGTTTTTCTGACTTAGAAAATGAGTGGCTATGGTCTATGGATGTAATATTCATTTTTGCAATTCCATCCGGAAACTATTAACATATTTAGTTTTGTGCTGTAGCATTCTTTCAGCAGAATTTATGCGTGCCTCAATTCATGATGCTGGAGATGTAGATATCATAATAATAACTGAAACAAAAGCAAGGGTTTCAAGTTTAATGAATGGAAAGGATGAAGTAAGTAAAATATTAGAATAAAATGCCTTGAAAATATTTTTTCTTCTGGTTTATCTTCTACTAGTTTGCAGAAGGATTGCTAATACCTTTTCTCTGTAGTATTTTTTTTTTCTTAATCTTAAATATGTCTGTATTTGATTTCTTTTATTGTTATTACTTGAGGGATCTTTGTAAAATTTTGGTGCATGTAACGTGTGGAATTCAAACTTTGGCAGGTCAAGTTGGACGAGGAAGAAACGTCCTACTTCTGCCATCGTCTTCTTCCTATTATAATTGGATTGCTTAGGACCGTGAGTTTTCATTTTCCTACTACATTGTTTTGGTTGAAGAATAGTTTCTTGATCCTTCGTATCTGACCGGATGTTGGATCTTTCATTATTACACGAAGATCTGTAGCCAAACTATAAACTTTCAAAAATTATTTGGATGGGATAAGTACATCACATAGCTCCAATGAAATCGTTTCCCCTCTAAAAAAACAGTAACTGATCGTCCAGAATTTCACAGGAATGATTCTCTCTCTCCCACCCCTTACCAAGGTTTATGCAATGTGCTTGTTGTGATTAATCGGTCTTATGTTCAGTTTAAAGCTGTTTATATGTTCTCTAGATAGGGTTATTTTTTTTGAAGAAGAAACAATTTCTTGAAATGATGATATGTGGGGTATTCTAGATATGGCTCTTAATATGACTTGAATGGAGACCCTTTCTTTAGTTCAACTTCCTTTTTCTATTTTTTTTGTGGGCTCATGGCTATTTGTATGTTCTTATATTCTTTCATATTTCCTTGATGATTTATCAAAAAAAATTAACTGTTGGTGTTGAAGCTTGTTCTTATTATCCATCTTGTAATTTTTCAAATATTATTGAAAAGTTTGTTTATTGTACGATCCATGGTAGCCACTTATCTAGGAATTAATTTCTTACGAGTTTCCATGACAACCAAATGTTGTAGGGTCATATTTGTATAAAATGTATATTTCTTTCGAATTAAAAAATCATGTATATTACTTTCAAATTCTGAACCAAATTAATTGCATATACATCTCCAGGCCAAGCTTCCCTCGGTATTGAGGTTATATCGTGATGCAGTTACAGCCGATATGAAAACTGCTATTAAGAATGCAGTGGCAGAATTACTTCCTGTTCTTCTAATCAGGCCTCTAGACTCAGATTTTGCATCTGGAGAGAGAACAAAAGATGCAGATGGTGAGAAGTTATGAATCTTGATGTTCATCTGTTTGTACAACACCAATGTTTGATTAGTCTTTTTTAATATGAAAATAATAATGTCTTTATTTTTACTTTTTTAATATCTACGAGTGTTTGAGCTAACTTACATTTCTCACGAGACAACTGCTTGAGCTTACTACATTTTGACGATAGGAATTGAAAAAGATAGTGCATCCATACCTTGTACATGATATATAGTAATTTCATTGAAGATGATGAATTTCAAAACATTAAATGGAAAAAGTCCAACTGAAATCAACAGCTCGAATTAAATCATATCCCCCAATAAGGTGATGGGCTTAGTTTTAACGGGTTTTCAAGAAAGGAAAGACATTTCTTTGAACTTCTCTCTCACGAGAGCTTTTCCTTGGATTCTTGGGAAAGAATGAAGCCAAAGAGTTTTTTTGACAAGTACTACCTTTTGACAACTTCTCCACTTAGTTATTTATCATGCTAAATCTTGGTGTAAATCAAATGCTTTCTTTTTATCTTATAGTTGTGCTATCCTTTTATCCAATTGGGCAAGCCTTTTGTAAATCATGACTTTTCGTCCATTTTGTAATTTCATGAATCAATGAAATTTTTTCTTATAAAAAAGGGAAAGGTGCAGTTAGTCTTTTAATTGTCATGACAAATATCCTTGGGTGATTGTCAGAATTATTTACATTTTTATTGTAAAACATTCTCTTACATTTTTATACACACACACATATATATATATATAGATATCAATACATATCTTTCTTATTAAGATATAATTAGCATGATGAAGTTTTGTGTCAACTGTCATCAAGTCTGCAATTTTTAAGTTTCTTTAATGCTTCCTTATTTCCATGTTCTCTTTTATGTGAATGATATTACAATTAATTTATGACGCAGGTGGAGCATCACTCGCTAGCAAGCTGAGGGGCCTATCATCTGAAGGCTTTGTTCAACTTTTAAGTGCCATTTTCAAGATTGTACAGGTAATTTTACTGGCTTAAATTTACTCTCTCCATAATACACTTAATTATCCTAGTTGGTAAGAAGCCAAAAATGTATTAATAGGAGAAAAAAAAGGGGAAATAACCTAGGGCCAAGGGTTGAGGGAGCGTCCGCCCGGAACAAACTAAAAGAAAGCTTTTTGATTGTTAAAGACCATAGCAAGGTTGGAATTACAAAAGAATTTCCATCTCCAAGGGATGGCACAGTGGTCGAAAGCTTGGGTTTTGATGGTATGCTCCCCTCAAGGTCCTAGGTCCGAGACTCACCTATGACATTAATTTGTAGACACATCTCGTCTCTCCATTCCTTCGACTTCTCCCTATGCCTGGCCTAAGGATAAAAAAAATTACAAAAGAATTTCCTTGTAAGGTTTGATGTTTCTCTTTGGGCTTTATGCGCTCGGTTTGGAATTTCTTTGTGGTCTTTGATTTTAAGCTAGTCGGTCACAAAACTTTTAGTGTATGATTGAGGAGTTTGTACTCCTTTAGTCTTTCAGAGAGAAATAGGGTTTTTATGGAGATTGCCTACAGGTTCAGTCATTGTTGTTTCCAGTTTACCAGGTTGAGCAGTGGTTTCAGAGTTGTTAGGAATGGCTGTCTTTTGCTCTAAGATTGCCTTTTGAGGTTTAATGGCATGGGTCTCTCATGAAAAATAACGAGTGAAAGAATTAAAGAACTTGTTCCAACAACTTTTCTTCCTCAATTTCTTTTTGAAGACAGTTCAGAAAGAAACACTTCTATTAACAAAAGCAAGGAACAGAAAACGAGGACAAAACATTCTCTTGTAGGCTAAATTAGTTATGGAATTTCTCTTCTGTTGTTTTGAATCACCAGAATAAAGATCAAATTCCTTCTAGCTTCTAGCAATTAGTAGATCATACCCTTTTTCTTCTCCATTATACAAATTGGAGACAAAAATCTTCCTACTCTAATTAAGGTATTTGAGTACGCATCTGGCTTAAGAATTATCAGCCTATCCAAATTGGTGGTAGTCGACATTAACACCTTGATAAAATAGCTAAATCAGGTTTATCACTTCGTAGTGTAAGAAAGCAGATTGGTCCACTGTTTTGGCATTGATCAGGAATTTTTTTTCAACTCAATATATGAATTGTCAATTTCTTGAGGCCAGCTTACTCTAAGCCTTTCACTATGCTGGAATTTTACCGGATGCATTATGATCTCTTTTCATTTAGTGAATGCAGGTACATTTGGTTCGTGCTGCAGAAGTGAAAAAATCTATCGAATGGATTATGTGCAACCTTGATGGGCATTATGCTGCAGATTCAGTTGCTGCTGCAATTGCTACTGGTGCTGCTGCTGCTGGTACAGCTCAAGATAGTGATAATCAAGGTGGTATGCTTCTTCCTCATTTATCTCAACGAGTAGCTGCCAAGGTTACTTCCTTACAAGGAAAAGAAAATGATGCGGCAAATCCTTCAAATATGACTAGAAATTTCAGGTTAAGTATTGCTTCGTTTTGATACTTTTAGGTTAATTGTTTATGATATATTGGTTATTCCCTTTGTGTGTGTGAGGAAAACGAAATGTTGCGGCAAATCCTTCAAATGAGTCTAGAAATTTTAGGTGCTTTCAATTTATAGTTTCAGTTTAATAACTTAATCATTTATGATATGTTGTTAATTTCCTTTTAGAGGTGTGTGGGGTAGGTGTTAATTTAGTTTAGTAGAACTAAGTGGGTGCAATTAACCCAAAAGCTTAATCTTATAGATTGGTGATTTGGTGTAAATTTAGTTATATCAACCAACTTTGCCCCACATGTGGGTTTGTTAAATTATGTTAAATCACCAATCAACCCAATAGTTTAAGGTTATAGATTGGGCATGATGCTATGAAGCACCATTCTTAATGGACTTGTAAGAAATTTATGGAAAATTGGTTTTTTTATCTTTTTTTTTTTCTTCCTGATAAATGTTTTCTGCTGCTTGCTTAACATTTGATTTTGATACATTCCATTTACTGTTGAACCAAATTGATTGTAAACAGAACTGATGTACTGCGAGAAAATACGGAAGCAGTTTTTGCAGCTTGTGATGCTGCTCATGGGAGATGGGCTAAACTCCTTGGTGTTCGCATTCTAGTTCATCCGAAATTGAAATTGCAGGAGTTTCTAAGCACATACAACATTACACAAGATTTTATAGCCGTCACTGAAAAGGTACTTACAAAATTTATCTGGAATATGAACTTAGGAGCTATTTGGTGCAAGGTATTGGGAGGTGGGAGTGGATAAGAACTTGTGATATCCTTGTATGGTTATGGGGTTGGCCATGGTATTCCCAGGCATCACTTATGCACATGAACAGAGAGTATTCAACCATATTAAATTAATGTAATTAAGGATATTTATTAAATATAGTCATTAAATAATTTTCTTTAGTTAAATTAACTTAGTATACATATTTATTTTTTAAAATATTTATAATTTAGTCCCATTTGATTTTTAGTTTTAAAAATTGTACTTATTTTCTCACAATTTATTTATGATGTCTCGTCTTTTTAAAAATACATTTGAATTCTTATCTAGATCCAAAATATATTATTGTTAAAAAGCAATGGCTCCATTTGGTTCTTATTTTTGAAATTTATGCTTGTTTTCCTACAATTTTGTTATTCATGGTTTCCACCTTTCTTAAAAAAATATTTTTATTCTTAGTTCAAATCCAAAAATCATTAGCGATTTTCTTTTCAAATATTGGTTTTTGAAAACATTGGTAGAAAGTAGACAACAAAACAAGGAATTCATAAGTAAAAGTAGTGTTTATGAACTTAATTTTCAAACTTCAAATGGTTATCAACAAGTAATACTCTCCCTCTAAACTTTCTCTCTCTAGAATTCTCTCTCGACAAAAAACCTTAACTCTATTTTTGCAATTCTTTTGGTGTCGGAGGAGGAAGAGGAGAGGTTACTTCACCACTGGTGCTATGTTTTCTCCTATTTTCCTCTCGGTCGTTCTCCTTCACCAGATGTCGGTCAAGTTTCCTCAAACGATACCTTTCGGCCAACTTTTCTCTTCTGATTCCATCTTCCCACACCGAACCTAGTCGCTTCCGAACTACCATTTGTTCGCGTGTTTCATCACTGATCTTCCCCGAACTTGTCTCCTACGACGTCGTCACCCTTTCTGCTCCTGCTTCTTTCATACCCAATTGCCGCCGAGTTCATCGCACAATGGAAAATCACTCGATGCTTCTTCTCAGTGCTCTTTCGTTGCTTCTCTTCCTCTTCATCTCGATTTATTGCCTCTGCCAATACCAATCCGAAAATATTTGTAAGAAGTAGATATAATTATAGGATGAAGTAGAGTTTATAATTTTAATTCTTAAAAAACTTAAAATCCAAAAATCAAATGGTTATCTTACATGGTCTTAATTATTGGTTTGATTATTAACTAACTAATTATTATTTATTAATACTTTGAACTAGTTCTTATTGTCTATGAATTAATCTACTAAAAATTATATAAGGTTGCCATGATTAATTCCTTAAAATTAATGCAAACATAATTTGTCCCTAACAAATCTTGTTAACATTTCCACGTACAACCAAACATTGTAATCTTTGATTCTTATCATTCTTATTTGCAAGCAATAGCATCCTTTGTTCTTGAGAATCTATGAAACCTTAATCAAAACAATCCCTTATAAGGATATAAATCTGTTGCTTATCAGAATATTCATGGTTCCATTATTCGTCTAACTTAAACAGATTGGTGGAAGGTTGGGATATAGCATTCGTGGAACTTTGCAGTCCCAGGCCAAAGCTTTTGTTGATTTTCAGCATGAATCTCGGGTTAGTTTCTGATTATCCTTTTATTTTATTTTGTGTATTTATTTTAAGTTATCGTCCTACTTATTCATGGTTCATTAATTTATGACATTGTAGATGACAAAAATAAAAGCAGTGCTTGATCAGGAAATATGGGTTGAAGTGGATGTTCCCGATGAATTTCAATCTATAGCTGAATCACTATTCTCTCATGAGCTGCTTCCTGCAAAAAATGGTGATCCTCAGGGTTATATGGATCAAAGGTACAGTGATATGGCTACAAATAATGATGATGCACGCATTGTAGGTGGTGGACCACTCAATGCTCAACACCACTCGGAGCAGATTGATTCAAGTGAATTGTCTGGGGGAAATACAGAACATGTGAAGCCTACTCCTGCAGATACAATTGAAAAGAGTAAAGCCGATGTCACAATTCCTACGACACAAAATAACAATACTAATGTGAAGGAACGTGGAAAATCAAATTCTCAGAATTTGCAATACAAAGGCGTTGGTTATCACATGGTAAACTGGTTAGTTTTTTTCTTTATTATACTCTTTCTGGTCTAAATATCTATGGCTGGCTCCCTTCTCCACAAAAATTCTTATGTCAATTAGTCGGTGCCTTGTTATTGGCCCTGACTTAATTATTTTGGTCATTTGTTCTGTCTTTATTCGGAGCTCTTTTATTCCTTGTGACATGACATCACATTGTGACTTTGAACTCTATTTTCTTTTTTTTTTCAACCTTGTTTTTTTTTAATGAGAAACAGATACTTTTCATTGATATATGATTTTTTTTTCAACCTTGTTTATTAATTTTAATTAGCTTCATGAACTATACTTAGTTGCTGGGGGTCTCAAATCAAATATTTCTTCTATAATGGTTTCTTTCCCAGTGGGTTGATCTTGCTCAAGATGTTGTCGGAGTACATTGACATGAACGATTCTCTTCCAGCACTATCTTCTGAAGTTGTTCATCGTGTTGTGGAAATTCTCAAGTTTTTCAATACTAGGACTTGTCAACTTGTTCTTGGAGCTGGTGCTATGCAGGTACTTTATTTAGACACACTACATGTAGGGAATTTTCATTTTGTTTACTTACTGTATAGTTATTTGAATTTTATAAATCTTTTTCGGATAGTGCTTTGTTGATCATGCTTACCATAGAAGCTACGATTTCAAATGCTACGTTGGTCACTTTAAATTTGTTTTGTCAAAAACAAAATCCATACATCAATGAAATTGTTTTGTTTCTTTTATATATAAAAAATCTAGGTTGGTCACTCTCCCTCCTAAAAACTGAATTTATGTGTTGTTCCAGGTGTCTGGTTTGAAGTCCATCACATCCAAACACTTGGCTCTTGCCAGTCAAGTTATCAGTTTTACCTTCGCCATTATTCCTGGTACGTTGTAACAAAGTTTAAAGGCTTCAACTTTAATTCCCTAATGTTGCTATTCTAGCAGCCTATATCTTATGGGCTAAGGTCGATGAATTTTATGTCTAGGAAACTATGTTTTACTTCACCACCTATGTTTTCATTGCCTACTTCACAATAGAAATATTATTTTCTTTCTTTGATTTTCTCATTTAATATCTGTTTTTCATAATTATTGTTGACCATAAGATGCATGCAAATAAGGGAGAACATAAATTTGATATGATCGAGGATCTAAATTTTATGAAAAGGTAAAAGAATACAAGATAAACCAAGATTTGATAGGTCTTGGAACCTCCCATCTCAAGAGAATACTCTCTATGAGCCCTACACTATAATCACTCAATAATTGAATGCCTAAACCCTAGCCTAACATCTCCTATTTATAACAAAACCCTAACTTACTCCCCAAGTAATTGCTAACATACCCCTATATTATTCTTTAATAATGCTAAGGCCCAAAACGTATCAAAATTCTCCCAAAGGATCTGATTGGTTTTATAAAAAAAAAAAAGTAACTACAAATTTTTTTGGACAAAGTAGATCATCTAGAGACTGTGAAAGAACTGCCATAAATTTCTTTTTACTCTCTCTTCTCTTCGTTAAAGACATCAAACTACATTTCCCGTAAAACAGTACGAACCATAACATCCAAGGAACTAACAACTGCTCCACAACACCTAGATTATCATTCCCGAGATACCAGGAAAATGCAGCGTAAGCATAAGTGGTCCCTAGTACCGAGAGAGCACCTTTGGAAAGATATGTCTGATCGAGTGAACCTTTTTTGATTTCTATCATTAGTATTATCTTCATGGACAGGACTAATGAAACCTATGTATTTTCATTATATTTCAATAAACAATGTTACTTATGATTAGCTTTCCTAGCATTTTATATAATATTTATGTTTCTTATAAATCATTATTTTGCAGTATATTTTATTGACCAGTCTAAGAAAATGTGATATTTTTAGAGGATAATGATTGGAAGCGTTGACACTTTTTTTTTGGGATAGAAACACAGAAAATGTTGACAGTCGGATCATGCTTGTTTGATACTTTTTGGGAACCTTCAGGAGCATGTTTGATGTATCCACCTGGCCTATACCTTCGGTTGTGCGTTCATTGCATTTGAACATTAAGCAAAAGAAAGAATTGGAACATTACCGAGAGATTAAATAATACAGAGGAGCAGCTAAATGCTTCGTAGAAACATTGTGTTTCAAAATATAATATTTTCCCATTTATATAATGTATTTAGTGGGTGTTTGGAGCAAAAAGAATGAGAATGATAATGGAGAGGATGAAAATTAGGAGGAGAACATAGGGGAAAGTGATAATCGGGGAGAATGATTATTTGTGTTTGGGCTGAAGAAAATGATTATGGGTAGAACTATTACATGTGTTTGGGGGTGAAGATAATAATTATGAGAAAAATAAAATAGTAAGTATGGAGAGAATAAAAAGTGGTTACAAGGAGAAAGTGGTTATGGAGAGAATAAAGAGTAGTTACAGGTAAAATAAAAAATTGTTATTGGGAAATGAGATTATGGGAAGAATGATTCTTGGTGGCCCAAACATGGGTAGGAGAATCATTCTATCCTCATTCCTCCAAACACTTCTTAGGGTTATAAAAAAAACCTGATGCATTTAACACTGGATTTTATAGTGTTCAAGATAGTTTGAAGTAGTTAACGTTTTTTTCTTCTTTTTATGTCTTGGCCAAGAAATGAGGAGAATACTTTTTCTCAAGGTACCTGAGGCGCGAAAGACAATGTTGCTCTCAGAGATCGATCGAGTGGCTCAAGTATAAATTTTTTCACATGCTTCTCTTCTTTTGTTTTATATTTATTATGCTAGTTGGATATTTTGGTAGCTTTCTCTTACAAGATTTTGTATGAATGGCATTTCTGTAATAAAAGCTGAGATTACAAGAATTGCTCTGTTATTTATTTGCCTCGTTTATTGAATTATTTAATAATTTAGGATTACAAAGTTCACCGAGATGAGATTCATACTAAGCTGGTCCAGATAATGAGGGAAAGGTTATTAGTACATCTACGTGGCCTGCCTCAAATTGTTGAAAGTTGGAATAGACTCGAGGACGCTGACCAGCCCAGTCAGTTTGCTCGGTCCCTTACCAAGGTAGTTACATGAATTCATCAATCACATCAATGCATCGTAGTTTGACAAGAGCCTTTTCCTCTAGTTACTTAAGACGTCTTTCCTGTGTACCATTTCAAATTAAGGGATTAGATATCTTTTCAATATCCAAGTCATTATATACCCTTTTTTGCACTTTGCGTGTACGGATGTTTATGTAGCATGAAATCCTGCTTGTTGGTGCATAACAGCATAAATCATTTCACAAGTTTGATTAGAATTCTCTTTGCATTTAATTGTGCTTTTTATTACCTTGTTTCTCTACATGTTTCCAATTGACGGGTTGAAATCATTGCTATCCAGGAAGTTGGGTTCCTTCAGCGTGTCTTATCCCGAACCTTACATGAGGCTGATGTTCAGGCAATATTTATGTAAGACATACTATAATGAATGAATTGCTACATTTCAATCCAAACCTTCTCTTAGTATGTTGAAAACTTGAAAGTTGTTGGCCATGTTTAATAACAGTTTAATTTTTTGTATTTGTTTTGTTTTTTAAAATTACTTATAAATAAAACATCATAAAGTGATTAGAGGGAATGAGTTCAATATTAGTGGTTACCTACCTAATAATTAATTTCTTGAGTTTTCTTGACAACCAAATATGTTAGGGTCAAGTGGTTGTCTTGTGAGATTAGTCGAGATGCACTTAAGCTAGCTCACCCATAAATTCACAAAATCAAGCCCAAGTTTTGAAAACTAAAAAAAAAGTAGTTTTTAAAATTTTGTTTTTGTTTAATAGAAAACTAAAAACCTAATCAATCTCATTATCCAATTGAACATAGGGGTCTGATTTTATATTTTTCATGCATGGAAAACAAATTTAAAACTCTCTAGAGTTTCTCTATGAACAAAATTACTAGTCTACAAAGATACATATAATGGTTCCTTTTAGTATGTGAGTTCTGAAGCAGATCAATAGCGGGATACGATACATATGTGGTTCCTGTTGAAGATATGTTAAGAAAACTCTGATCTTTTAGTTGGGCTTTTCTTCTTTCTTATTATTATTATTTAAAAAAAAAAAATGGATTGACGCAATTTTTTTAGCCGCCTGTAACTAAGCATTTTCCCGATTTGGAAGTTAATAATTTTCTTTGGTGCGATCTTCAGGCAAGTGGTCAAAATATTCCACTTACAAATATCTGAAGCATTTTCACGGTTAGAAATAAGCACCCCTCAAGCAAAGGATAGGTAATGCCCCTTTGTCCTTCAGAAACGAAGGACATTATCACCTATATAACTTATCACTGAACCATAATTACAATATGATCCTTGTTCTTACACCCTTTTTCTATTGCGTACCAGGCTGCTTCGGGATGTTAAGCACATTCTCAGCTGCATAAGATCTTTGCCTTGTGATGATTCGAGTAATCCTGACGTTCCAAACTGGGGACAACTTGATGAATTTTTAGACCAAAGATTTGGATCTGAAGCTGGATAATGATGTGAATGTGTATTGGCCATTATTAGGTTTGCTTATGAAGGGTGCCATATTCGAGGAGTAAATAACAGGATATCAGAAGTCAAATTTCAACCTATGCATCTCCCTTGTACAACTAAAATATCAAGGTATGATGTAAAAAAATTCCTTTTCCTAAATAATTTGTATAGATTTTAGTTAGTAGGTAAAAGTTATTTTGAAATATAATCGATGTTAGCATACACAATTTATGAGATCTAAGTTGTCATTTCTAAAGCTTTAGCGTGGTAGTGTAAGAAAAACTGGTATTTTTATATTTGCATAATTTATGAGCACTTCTTATGAGGAGCTGCATTGGCTTGCAAAATTCATTCATATCTTGATCTCTTGCATACTACATAGCAATTAATGTTTGGTTCCTACAACTAATTTGGACTGCATAAAGTTCTGTTCCCCTTCTCAACGTGACACATTTTGCTTAAATATTAGTCATGTCTATTAGATTTTCTTAGTTATGGAACTGGGTTCTAGTGGTCAATAAGGTCTTAGGGAAATAAGAGAGAATGAATTCAATCAATGAGGTGTAAGGACTATGATCCTTACAAGGTCTGCTACACGCAGAAAATTTCAAATGCGAACAATAAATGGATGATGGCGCCACCAATATACCGATAGATATATGATATTCAGTGACGATATAGTATTAATATAAAGTGAAATACCAATAGCAGTAACCAGATAAACAAGTGACAAGACAATCCCAATGTTTTCGAGAGCTCCGGTTCTCTCTCACTCCTCGAAGAACTTAACCTTACCAAAATTACAAGCTGCCTTCCTCCAACCTCCCTTACATTATTTATACCCACCGGGACCTTCCTTTCCAAGAAACACCTCAAAAGGACATTACCTTATTGCCCCTACCCGAAATACCTAATTATTCCCTCCTAGTACATATAGGAGTATTTAGGTTATAACAGGTGGTGGCTACCTATCTAGGATTTAATATCCTACATGTCTCCCATCAATCAAATGCGGTAGGGTTAGACAGTTGATTTGTAAAATTAGTCGACGTGTGCTTAAGTTTGTCCGGACACTCAAAGAAATAGAAATAGATAAAAGATTATCATAGCTATGAATGCAGTGAATCTATTCATTATTGCGTACATTGTCCCAAATCAGGTCCCTACATAAACTTTATTTATCAAATTTAGATTGTATCACTTGGTATCACTGCATCTAAATCACCAGTACTTTGACTTGGATGCAAGTGCTTTCTGTTTTGTACTAACCATGGGTAAACTTCCAGGTTTTACAATGCTTATGGAGAGGTATAAAAAGTAAAGTTTCTGATTCAGATATTTAAACCAAGTTTTCCCCTTTGCCATTCTTTTTTGCTGAAACACATAACATATTGTGTTTGTATTGGCTAGGCCAGCCCTTTTTGGTGCCCTAATTGTAGTTATGTTTAGAGAAAGAACAGATCAACCGGTTTGCTTGAAAAGCTTCCACCAGAATAGATTTTTGTTCCTTTATTTTCAGTTTCAAGAACTGATCAAATGTATGTTTGTCCTTTGTAAAGAAAAAAGTTGTGCTTTTTGGCCTTACATAATTTTGCTAACGTCTGGCTATGGCATCTTTTGTACAATGCAATTCTTTTTTCATTTCAGTTTCCACTTCCTGTATTTAATTTTTGAATATTTTATGTCATCTTTTTTACTCTCTAGACCTTTTGTTGTTTAGTTGAATGATGGTAATTTTGTCAATGTCATTGTTATGGGGCAATTTTCTAAGAATAGGAATTGAAATTAACCTAATTTCTATTGGCACATTGCTTTAGTTTTAATGACACTAGAGAAACGTCAATCTTTTAGCAACCATGAAGGCCTCCACGTGCTCTTATGATGTAGAACCATAATCATTATTTGTTCTTCCATATTCATTATTCATTCTTCATAACCAATATTCAATCTTCTATAAGTAATAATATTTTGTTCCCAAGCATAACAGTTTCTCATAATTATTCTATTTATCTCAAATACATATAATCATTTTTCTCATAGTTATGTTTTCTTTGCATTTAAACGTCCTTTAAGAAAATATAATTTAATTACATAAAATGTATATTTATAATTAAAAAGGGATGAATTCAAATTTCGAGCACAATTTTTATTGAACTATCAAAATTATACTCAAAATCTTGTATAAATATGTTCAATTCAAACAATTAGGTATGTAAAAATGCTCAACTTAACAACAAAATATTTAAATAAATTAAGAAAATGATTATATATATATATATATATATATATATTATGTTTAAATAAGGAAGGGTATATGGGGACGATGATGTTTAACATCTCCAAATCATTATGGTCCAGTAATGGTGTGGTGTATGTTATGATTCTTCAATCACATTTCATGTAAATATATTTTTTGGAAAAAGAAAATACATTTTAACACTTTTATTATAATATAAAGGCGATTTTTCATGTTTAATTCTAAAAAAAAAAAAAAAAAAACCAACATTCTATCAATAACAACTTTTTAGAAGAAGTTTGTGCATACAGAAAATTATAACGAACCTAATAAAAAACCAAAAAAGTTTATACACTTAATAACTTCAATCAATGCAACGAATAATTTTAATCATGGTTAATAAATGCTATAAATAATTTTCAATCAATGTTCTAAATAGTATTCAATCTATATATCACATAGTTTTTATTTTTTAATCAAGAGAAAATGAAAGGTAAAGTTGAAAAAAAAAATGCCCAAAATTTTACTATGATAAAATATTTCTAAATATATTTTTTTTGTTTTTTGAAACAAATATTTCTAAAAACTCATATAACTAAAATAGACAATAAAAAATAGATTCCTTCATATAAAAGTAACATTTTTCTTAATCACTCCAAAGCAAAAGCAATCAATCAATTTATTTTCCCTTTGACTTTTAACGCATGTTGCGTGAGAATTCAAAATAGGCATGTAATTGTATAATATTATAAAGAGAAAAAAAAAAGGAAGCAAAATGTAATTTTGAGCATTTGATTTGCAATGATATTAAAAAAGGCAAATCAACCCAATCATGTATTCAAAAGTACATGAAAAAGATAGTTAGCCTATGGTTTTTTTTTTTTTTCTTCTTCTTCTGGAAATGAAACAAATTTGAGACCAACAAAGAGAATATAAATGAGTTGAAAGTGTTAAGAAAATGAGGTTTCGGTGGATGCCAGACAAAAACCACATTCAATTGGCGTACAAACAAAGCAATATCATTTTTGTTTTGTAGAAAGTTGATTTTTTATTTTTTATTTTATATCGGTGATGGTTCCAGCGAGTTGCTTGCCTCATATTTGAATGTTAAAGAAATTGGTAGAAAATTAATGTTTAGATAAGTGACCATCATAGATTGAACCATCAATTTAAACACTTCAAAGTTCTTTTTTTACCACTAAGTCACTCAATTATTTATCTTTTTTTTTTTATATATATATGATTTGTTTTAAATAGAAATCTCTTAACTATTTTTGTTAAAGTGACTCCTCCTTTGTGAAGGAGAAGACAAGGAGAATCTCTTTTGATATTTTTGGTTTTATTGGTTAGTTGATATATGATTTTTTTTTTTTAATTGTTCCAATTAGTTTAGACATATTTAAATTGAAAATAATAATAATAATAGCTTAACGATATTAATGTATATTTATGAACTAAAGAATTTGTGAGTTCAACCTCCACTTCCAATCGTTGTTGAACTAAAAAAGGCCACATTTAGATTATTTTGACAGGACAATGAGTGATCATACTCTATTTTATTGTAAAGATGAATTTAAGGTGTATTTGAGGTTGATAGAAGTTGAGTGAAGTAGAAGTGGGTGAAAGAATTTGGAGTAGTTTGAATGAATAAGACTTATTTTTTAGATTAATGCAAAGAGTGCTCGAGTAATTAACTATTCGTTTAAAAATCAGTGCAAAGAGTAAAAATGATATGAAAATCTTCTTTAAGAATTGATATTAGGAATTGAAGTGATATGAAAACTTTGTTTATTAACGTTAAGCATGAAAGGGGTGGGAATACTTTACTTGTAGTTTTTTTTTTTTTTTTTTTTTTTTTTGTAGAATAATGTTAGGAGTGAAAGTAATGTAAAAAACATTTTTTTCAAATAAGTTTTTGAACTTTTAAAAGGTTAATAGTCTTTGAAATGTATATATATTCCTCATTTCTTAAATAGCAAATAAGCACTTGCACAAGCACATTGCTGAGAGTAAAATCAATATAACTCCTTTTTTTTAGAGTGTTAAGTATGATTACTCAAACTGTAACTGCAACATATACACAAAGGTTGGTATGTATAAGTGTAAAACACAAATTATAATATTATTATACAAATAGTTTACAATATAAAGTAACACCAGAAAAACCATCTCTAAAATTTATTGTCTCCCCA
This sequence comes from Sechiopsis laciniata, assembly GCA_037833695.1. Lineage (NCBI taxonomy): Eukaryota > Viridiplantae > Streptophyta > Magnoliopsida > Cucurbitales > Cucurbitaceae > Sechiopsis > Sechiopsis laciniata. Next base: position 183,201 of record JBBMKA010000025.1, read on the forward strand.
CATGCTAACAATCTCAACTCACTCTTTTCAAAATAAATAAAATCTCAACTCACTCCTGACTTATATGTACCCATTCCCATTATTTATATTTTGTACACCACTTTTAGAATCCTATGAACCCTCCTCCAAATTTATCCACACATTTTTTTCTAAGCCAAAAAAACATAATTCTATAAGGCCCCGTTTGATAACCATTTCGTTTTTCGTTTTTTGTTTCTAGTTTTTTATTTTTGAATTTTGGTTTTTTGTTTT
>JBBMKA010000025.1:183552-202872 GCA_037833695.1 Sechiopsis laciniata
TACCCTAACTTACTCCCCAAGTAATTGCTAACATACCTTTATATTATTCCTATTTCTACTAAGACCCAACCCTATCAAACACCTCCACCATGTTAATGGATACAAAAATCAATGAGGATATCAGTTTTGTACGAAGACAAAAAAGAGATGATCCGGAGCTAAATTATTCACTTATAGTTAGGAAATTTAAATTGTCATTCATGTTCATAGTAGTACTGTTTTCATATATGTCTGAGTCTGAGTAATAATCTGTTAATTCAATTCATCAAGATTTGGTTCTAACTCCGCTCACCACTTGAAAGGAGAAACTGAAGCTACAAACTTGATTTGCATTTTTGTTGATAAATTTATTTCCTTTACAAAAAGTTATTATGTTGGTTCAGAATTCAGATCACCCAAAATTTTCTTGGTCGATCTGAAAGTTAATATTTATTAGTTTAATTTTTTTATGTGCTTTAGGAAGGTGATGAACTTGCTGGTCTACATTGCTTTCGGCACCTACGTGATCATGTAGCAGCATCAATTGAATCCATAACCAGGTAATTTCAATTTTTTTGTGTATAAGTGAGGGACATTAAGAGAGAAGAATTAGGCGTTTATAAACATATAGTTACTTCTGTTGTACACATTTGAGTTGATGAAATCTCTTCTGTTCTGAACCCTGCCATATACTGCATGCATTAAAAATCAAATATTCAACATAGTGCCATGCCCATTCAAAATGACCTTACTCATGAGGGAAACTGTTAAATTCCACCTGCTGAATCTTAAAATTGATCACAATTTATTTAATTGTTACCTGTGTGTCCTGGTTAGTTGACGTGGACAATTCTATGAGACAATTGGCCACTAGGCCAGATTAAAGTGTACCTCAAACTTATAGACAAAATGAGATTTGGTCTGTTTTGATCTCTTTGAGCTGTATGGTTTCTGGCACAAGTTTAGAATGTTTAGTTAAATGTAGAACTTTAACCATGTTGATTCTTCTGTGACATTACCTACAATAAAAACAAGAGAATTTCACTCATTGAAATGATACGACAATGCAGGTTAAATATGCAAAAACTTATAGACCTGTACTGAAATAGCATATTGTATGATTATTTTGATAAAATAACATGGAGATGTTGTGCTTGTGCCTTATTTTCAATCGTCTTGTTTTTCTGACTTTGAAAATGAGTGGCTATGGATGTAATATACATTTTTCTTGTTATATTGTTGTAATTCCATCCGGAAACTATTAACATATTAGTTTTGTGGTGTAGCATTCTTTCAGCAGAATTTATGCGTGCCTCAATTCATGATGCTGGAGATGTAGATATCATAATAATAACTGAAACAAAAGCAAGGGTTTCAAGTTTAATGAATGGAAAGGATGAAGTAAGTAAAATATTAGAACAAATGCCTTGAAAATATTTTTTCTTCTGGTTTATCTTGTACTAGTTAGCAGAACTGCAGGATTGCCAATAACTTTTCTCTGTAGTATTTTTTTTTCTCTTAATCTTAATTATCTCTGCATTTTATTTCTTTTATTGTTATTACTTGAGGGATCGTTGTAAAATTTTGTTGCATGTAACATGTGGAATTCAAATGTGGCAGGTCAAGTTGGACGAGGAAGAAACCTCCTACTTCTGCGATCGTCTTCTTCCTATTATCATTGGATTGCTAAGGACCGTGAGTTTTCATTATCTTACTACATGGTTTTGATTGAAGAATAGTTTCTCGATCCTTCCTCTCTTATTGGATGTTGACCTTGCATAATTACATGAAGATCCGTGGTCGTAACTATCAACTTTAAAAGAATTATTTGGATGGGATTTCTTGGTACATTTCATTGCACCAATGAAATTGTTTCCTCTCTAAAAAAAAGTAACTAATCGCCCACAATATCACAAGAAAGATTCTCTCTCCCACCCCTCACCAAGGTTTATGCAATGTGTTTGTTGTGATTAATCCGTCTTATGACCAGTTTAAAGCTGTTGATATGTACTCTAGATAGAGTTCTCGATCTACTTGGCCCTTTCTTTAGTTCAACTTCTTTTTCATTTCTTTTTTGTGTGCTCACGGCTATTTGTATGTTTTTATATTCTTTCATTTTTTCTTGATGATTTATGAAAGAAAATTAATTGTTGGTTTTGAAGCTTGTTCTTATTATCCTTTTCTTGTAACTTTTCAAATATTATTGAAAAGTATGTTTATTGTACAATCCATGGTGGCCACGTACATAGAAATTAATTTCCTACAAGTTTTCCCGACAATCAATTGTTTTAGGGTCAGCCGGTTTGTCCCATGAGAATAGTCGATGTGTGTGTAAGCTGGCTTGGACACTCACATATATCAAAAGAAAATTTTGTTTTTTTGTTGATATATATGTGTGTGTATAATGTATATCACTTTCGAATTGAAAAATAATGTATAATACTTTCCAATTAAAAAAATAATGTTTATTAATTGCATATACATCCCCAGGCCAAGCTTCCTTCTGTATTGAGGTTATATCGTGATGCTGTTACAGCTGATATGAAAACTTCTATTAAGAATGCTGTGGCAGAATTACTTCCAGTTCTTCTAACCAGACCTCTAGACTCAGATTATGCATCTGGAGAGAGAACGAAAGATGCAGATGGTGAGATGTTGCTAAATCTAGATGTTCATCTGTTTGTACACACTAATGTTTGATTAGTATTTTTTTTAATGTGAAAACAATAATGTTTATATAATATTATTTTTTATATCTGTGACTGTTTGAGCCAGTTTACGATTCTCACGAGAAATGATTTGAATGAAATCATATCCCCCGATAAGGTGATGGTCTTAGTTTTAATGGGTGACCCTTTCAGCAACAGAAAGACATTGCTCTGGAGTCTGGACTTTTCTCACAAGACCTTTTCTTTGGATTCTTGGGAAAGAACGACACCAAAGAGTTTTTTGGACAAGGAGCTACCTATTGACAACTCCTTGACCTTTTTATTTATCATGCTTGCTTGGTGTAAATCGAAGGCTTTCTTTTCTTCTTATAGTTATGTTATCCTTTTAACTAATCGGTCAAGCCTTTTGTAAACCATGAACTTTTCTTCCATTTTGTAATTTCACAAATCAAAAAAATTATTATTTTTTAATAAAGAAGTGATAGGTGCACTTAGTCTTTGAATTGCGTGACGAATGTTTTGGGCCATAGTCGGATTTATTTCCTTTTTCATTGTAAAATATTTTCTTGCACACACATATATGTATATAGGTATATACATATCTTTCTTATTAAGATATATTTTAGCATGATGAAGTTGTGTGTCATCAAGTCTGCAATTTTTAAGTTTATTTAATGCTTCTTTAATTCTCTGTTTTCTTTTATGTGAATGTTATTACAATTAATTTATGACTCAGGTGGAGCATCACTCGCTAGTAAGCTGAGGGGCCTGTCATCTGAAGGCTTTGTTCAACTTTTAAGTGCCATTTTCAAAATTGTACAGGTAATTTTACTTGCTTAAATTTACTCTCTCCATAATACACTTAATTATCCTTGTTGATAAGAAGCTAAAAATGTATTAAAAGGAGAAAAAGGGGAACAACCTATGGGCCATGGGTAGAGGGGTTGTCCACTCGGAACAAACTAAAAGAACGCTTTCCAATTGTTAAAGACTGTAGCAAGGTTGTAAGTACAAAAAAATTTCCTTGTTAGGTTTAATGTTTCTCTTTGGGCTTTACACGCTCGGTTTGGAACTTCTTTGTAGTCTTTGATTTTCAGCTAGCCGGTCACAGAGATTTTAGTGTTATGATAGAGGAATTTGTGCTCCTTTCATCTTTCAGAGAGTATGGTTTTTATGGAGGGCGGCCACCACAAAACACACATTCCATGCTCCTGTGCTCCATAAGAATAAATAGTAGAATCTTGGTTGAGAGGCATCCTTTCAAAATCTGAAGTTTGGTCCCTTGTCAAGTTTTATGTTTCTTTTTGCGTGTCTGTAACTAGTTCTTTTGTAGTTACTCGTTCGGTCCTATCAATGCTTAGGTCAGTTTTGTAAAGTTATATTTCTTGTTTACCATTTTGAATATCTCTCTTGCTGGTTTTCTTATCCAAAAAAAGTGTTAGCATGTTCTTCTGATTCTAGATGGCCGTTACAGGTTCAGTAATTGTTGTTTCCAGTTACCAGGCTGAGTAGTGGTTTCAGGGCTTTTAGGAATGACTGTCTTTGGCTCTAAGATTGCCTTTTGAGGTTTAATGGCATGGGTCTCTCATGAAGAAATTGAGTGAAAAAATTAAAGAACTTGTTCCAACAACTTATCTTCTTCCTCAATTTCTTCTTGAGGACAGTTCAGAAAGAAACACTTCTATTAACAAAAACAAGGAACAGAAAACGAGGACAAGACATTCTCTTGTAGGCCAAATTAGTTATGGAATTTCTCTTCAGTTGGTTATGAATCACCAGAGTAAAGATCAAATTCCTTCTAGCTATTTGCAATTTGTAGATCATACTCTTTTTCTTCTCCAATATAGATTGGAGACAAAGTCTTCTTACTCTAGTTAAGGTATTTGAGTACGCATCTGGCTTAAGAAATATTAGCCTATCCAAATAGGTGGTAGTAGGCATTAACACCTTGATAAAATAGCTAAATCAGGTTTGTCACTTCGCAGATTGGTCCACTGTTTTGGCATTGATCAGGAAGTTTTGTTGAACTCAATAAATGAAATTGTCATATTTCTAGAGGCCATCTTACTCTAAGTCCTTCACCGTGCTGGAATTTACCGGATGCATTATGATCTCTTTTCATTTAGTGAATGCAGGTACATTTGGTTCGTGCTGCAGAAGTGAAAAAATCTATCGAATGGATTATGTGCAACCTTGATGGGCATTATGCTGCAGATTCAGTTGCTGCACTTGCTACTGCTGCTGCTGGTGTTACAGCTCAAGATAGTGATAATCAAATTCAAGGTGGTATGCTTCTTCCCCACTTACCTCAGCGAGTAGCTGCCAAGGTTACTTCCTTACCGGGAAAAGCAAATGATTCGGCAAATCCTTCAAATATGTCTAGAAATTTCAAGTTAAGTGTTGCTTCGTTTCGATACTTTTAGGTTAATTGTTTATGATACATTGGTTATTCCCTTTGTGTATGTGAGGGAAAAGCAAATGATGAGGCAATCCTTCAAATGTGTCTAGAAATTTTCAGTGCTTCGTTTTATTGTTTCAGGTTAATTATTTATGATATATTGTTAATTTCCTTTTTTATTGTTTCAGGTTAATTATTTATGATATATTGTTAATTTCCTTTTAGGGGTGGGTTGGCTGTGTGTTAGTTTGGTTGAGTAGAACTAAGCAGGTGCAATTAACCCAAAAGCTTAAGCTTATAGATTTGAGTAAATTTCATTGTAAATTTCATTATATCAATCAATCTCTTACATGTTTACTTATATCAATCAATCTCTTACATGTGGGTGGGCTTGTTGAATTATGTTAAATAGACTTCTAAGAAATTCATGGAAAATCGTTTTTTTTTTTTTTCGATAAAAAGTTCTCAGCTAGCTTGCCTTGCTGAATATTTGATTTTGATACATTCCATTTATTGTTGAAACAATTTGATTGTTAACAGAGCTGATGTACTACGAGAAAATACGGAAGCTGTTTTTGCAGCTTGTGATGCTGCTCATGGGAGATGGGCCAAACTCCTTGGTGTTCGCATTCTAGTTCATCCGAAGTTGAAATTGCAGGAGTTTCTAAGCACGTACAACATTACACAAGATTTTATAACTGTCACTGAAAAGGTACTCAAAATTGTTATCTGGAATTTGAACTTAGGGGCTGTTTGGTGCAAGGGATTGGGAGATGGGAATGAACAAGAGCTTGTGATATCCTTGTATGGTTATGGGGTTGGAATTATGGGAATGAACTAGATGGAATTATTCTTGTGATTATTTACTAATGAATTATTATTTATTAATAGTTTGAATTAATTCTTATTGTTTATTAATTAATCTACTAAAATTATATAAGGTTGCCATGATTAACTCCATAAATTAATGCAAACATAATTGTTCCCAACAAATCTTGTTAACATTTCCACGTACAACCAGACATTGTAATCTGTGATTTTCATCATTCTTATTTGCAAGCAATAGCATCCTTTGTTCTTGAGAATCTATAACGATATAAATCTGATGCTTATCAGAATATTCATGACTCCATTTTCTTCTAACTTAAACAGATTGGTGGAAGGTTGGGATATAGCATTCGTGGAACTTTGCAGTCCCAGGCCAAAGCTTTTGTTGATTTTCAGCATGAATCTCGGGTAAGTTTCAGATTATCCTTTTATTTTTATTTATTTATTTTAATTTGTTGTCCTACTTGTTCATGGTTCATTAATTTATGACATTGTAGATGACAAAAATAAAAGCAGTGCTTGACCAGGAAACATGGGTTGAAGTGGATGTTCCCGAGGAATTTCAATATATAGCTGAATCACTACTCTCTCATGAGCTGGTTCCTGCAAAAATTGGTGATGCTCAGGGTTATATGGATCAAAGCTACAGTGATATGGCTACAAATAATGATGATAAATGCATTGTAGGTGACGGACCACTCAATGCTCAACACCACTCTGAGCAGATTGATTCAAGTGAAATGTCTGGGGGGAATACGGAACATGTGAAGCCTACTCCTGCAGATATAATTGAAAAGGGTAAAGCTGATGTCTCCATTCCTACGACACAAAACAACAGTACTAATGTGAAGGAACGTGGAAAATCAAATTCTCAGACTTTGCAATACAAAGGCGTTGGTTATCACATGGTAAACTGGTTAGTGTCTTTCTTTAACTATACTCTTTCTGGCCTAGATATCTATGGCTTGCTTCCTCCACAAAAATTCTTACAACAATTAGTTGTTGCCCCTGACTTAATCTATTTGGTCATATATTCTGTCTTTATTCGGAGCCCTTTTATTCCTTGTGACATGACATGACATCACATTGTGACATTGAACTCTATTTTCTTTTTTTTTTCTTCCTTAGTACGATGGTACTGGTGTACAACATTGCTTATTAATTATAATTAGCTCCATGAACTATACTTCGTTGCTGGGGGTCTCAAATCAAATATTTCTTCTATAATGGTTTCTTTCCCAGTGGGTTGATCTTGCTCAAGATGTTGTCGGAGTACATTGACATGAACGATTCTCTTCCAGCACTATCTTCTGAAGTTGTTCATCGTGTTGTGGAAATTCTCAAGTTTTTCAATACTAGGACTTGTCAACTTGTTCTTGGAGCTGGTGCTATGCAGGTACTTTATTTAGACACAATATATGTAGCTAACGCAATTCTTCTAGATTTGTTTCTTTAGCATTTAGTTGACATGTAAATATTAAATCTTTCGGATCTTTGGACTTACTTGTGATGTCATTGCGCGTAGACTGTTCAACCATTGCTTGTTTTGTTTATTATTATTATTTTTTTCACTCCTAGAATTTTGTTTCATTTCAAACATAAATTTGTATCATGTTAAAAAAAAAAATCATAAAAAATAATGTGGAATTTCCATTTTGTTTACTTAATGTGTAGTTATTTGAATATTATATATCTTTTTTGCATAGTGCTTTGTTGATCATGCTTACCATGGAAACTACGATTTCAAATGCTAGGTTGGTCACTTCAACCAATTGGGGAAAGCCTTTTGTAATTTTTATGGATTTTAAATTCCTTTTGTCAAAAATAAAATTCGTACATTTGTTTCTTTTATATATATATATATATATATATAAAATCTAGGTTGGCCACTCTCCCTCCTAAAAACTGAATTCATGTGTTGTTTCAGGTGTCTGGTTTGAAGTCCATCACATCCAAACACTTGGCTCTTGCCAGTCAAGTTATCAGTTTTACCTTTGCCATTATTCCTGGTACGTTGTAACAAATTTTAAAGGCTTCAACTTTAATTCCCTAATGTTTCTATTCTAGCAGCCTATATCTCATGGGCTAACTGCTAAGGCCGATGAACTTTATGTCTAGGAAACTATGTTTTGCCTCACCACCTATGTTTCAACTAAATAGAAATCTTCTTTTCTTTCTTTGATTTTCTCTTTTAATGATCCTGTTTTTCATTATTAATATTGACTATAAGATTATGCAATTTAGGGAGCACATCAATTCTCCCAAGAAGAACCCAAAGGATCTGATTGGTTTTGTCAAAAAGAAAAGTAACTACAGAAGTTTTTGTACAAAGTTGACCATCTAGAGACTGAGAAAGAACTGCCATAGACTCCTTTTTACTCTCCTATTCTTCTTTAAAGGCATGATTCTTTCAAACTACATTTCCCATAAAACAGCTTGAACCATAACATCTAAAGAACCAAACAACCGCTCCAAAACATCTAGGGTATTATTCCCGAGACACCAGGAAAATGCAGTTTAAGCATAAGTGCTCCTAGTACCAAGAGAGTTCCTTTGGAAAATCAAGAGGAGAATATAGAAGAGAATGATTATTTGTGTTTAGGATGAAGAGAATGATTATGGATAGAACCATTACTTATGTTTTAGTGTTTGGGGTGAAAAGAATAAAAAATAGTATGGAAAGAATAAAATGTGATTTTAGGGAGAAAGAAAAGTGGTTATGTGGAGAGTAAAAAGTAGTTATGGGTAAAATAAAAAATTGCTATTTGGAAATCAGATTATAGGGAGAACTATTCTTGGTGGCCCAAACATGGGTAAAAGGATCATTCTCTCTATAATCATTTTCATCGTCTTTCCCCAAACACCTTCTTAGGGTTGTTATAAAAAACCTGATGTATTTAACACTGGATTTTATGTTTCTTTGTAGTGAATATGGAATTGGGAATTTTTATAGTGCTCAAGATATTTTGAAGTAGTTGACGTTTTTTTCTTCTTTTTATGTCTTGATCAAGAAATGAGGAGAATCCTTTTTCTCAAGGTACCTGAGGCGCGAAAGACAATGTTGCTCTCAGAGATTGATCGAGTGGCTCAAGTATATATATTTTCACATGCTTCTCTTCTTTCTTTCGTTTTATATTGATTATGCTATTTGGCTGCTTCATTGTTAGCTTCAATTCGTGGTCTCGCCATTATATTATTACTCTTGAATATTCTGGTAGCTTTCTCTTAGAAGATTTTGCATGAATGCCATTTTTTTTAATAAAAGATGAGATTATAAGAATTGCTCTTTTATTTATTTTCAACATTTATTGAATTATTTAATAATTTAGGATTACAAAGTTCACCGAGATGAGATTCATACTAAGCTGGTCCAGATAATGAGGGAAAGGTTATTAGTACATCTACGTGGCCTGCCTCAAATTGTTGAAAGTTGGAATAGACTCGAGGATGCTGACCCTCAGCCCAGTCAGTTTGCTCGATCCCTTACCAAGGTAGCTACTTGAATTCATCAATCAAATCAATGCATCGAGTTTGATAATAGGCTTTTCCTCTAGTTACTTCAGACGTCTGTCCTGTGTACCATTTCAAATTAAGGAATTAGTTATTTCTTTTGAATATCGAAGTCCTTTTTTTGCCCTTTGCATGTACGGATGTCTATGCCACATGTACGGATGTTTTTTTTGTTGGTGCCTGACAGCATAAGTCAGTTTACAAGTTTGATTAGAATGCATCACTAAGGGGTGGCACGGTGGTCGAAGGCTTGAGCTTTGAAGGTGTGCTCTCCTCAAAGTCTCAGGTTCGAAACTCATTTGTGACATTAATTTGTAAACACTCTCTGTGTCTCCTTTCCTTATATGTCTCTCCGTGCCTGACCTAGGGATGGGCATGGGTACTCTTGATATAGTGAAGCAAAGTTTTAATTTTTCGGTTTTCAAAAACAAAAAGAAGTTTGATTATAATGCTCTTTTCATTTGATTTTACTTTTTCTGACATTGTTTCTTTACATGTTTCCTATTGACTTGGGTTTGAATCATCGCTATCCAGGAAGTTGGGTTCCTTCAGCGTGTCTTATCCCGAACCTTACATGAGACTGATGTTCAGGCAATATTTATGTAAGTCATACTACAATGAATGCGTTGCTACATTTAATTCTCTTAGTATGTTGAAAGTTGTTGGCCATGTCTAATAACCGCTTAATTTTTGCATTTATTTCTTTTTTAAATTAGCTTATAAATAAACTATCATGTGATGGCCTAGTAATCAATAAAGGTTACGTGTTTCACAAAGTGATTAAAGAGAATAAGTTCAAACCATGATGGCTACCTACCTAAAAATTAATTTCCTAGTTTAGTCAAGATATACGTAAGTTGGCTCCAAGTTTTGAAAACCAAAAGAAAACTATAAAAGTCTTGTTTCTTATAAAAAAAAACTAAAAAAAGTAGGCCCTTTTGATTACCATTTGATTTATTTTTTGTTGAAAATTAAGCTATAAATGTTACTTGCACCTATTGTTTCGTGTTTTGTTATCTACTTTTTACATATTTTTCAAGAAACAATTAAGTTTTGAAAACTAAAAAAAAAAAAGTACTTAAAACTTGTTTTTTTTTCAGAATTTGGCTTAGAATTCAAATATTTATTAATAAAGATGAAACCTGTTTAAAGAATGTTGAGAAAACATATACAATTTTAAAAACTAAATGGATAGAAACTGCGCCATAGCTTTTAAAAACTCTGTTTTGGAATTTGATTAAGAGTTCGAATGATTCCTTATGAAGGTAAAAACACGGTAAAGAACCTGTTTTCAAAATAGAAAGCAAAAAAACAAAATCATAATCGTTATCCAATGGAACGTCGGGATCTGATTTTGTACGTTTCAGGCATGGATAACAAACTAAAAACTCTCTAGAGTTAATCTGAGAAAGAAATTACCAGTCTATCAAAGATGCATATAATTGTTCCTTTTAGTATATGAGTTCTGAAGCATATCAGTAGCGGCCGCGGGAAACATATGTCGGTTTCTGTTGTAGATATGTTAAGCAATCTCTGGTGTTTTTGTTGGGTTTTCCTTTTTCTTTCTGTTCTTTCTTTTTCTTTTTTGAAAAAAAAAAAACAGATCTCCGCAAATTTCTTAGCCACCTGTAAATAAAACATTTTGGTATTGGAAGTTAATAATTTTCTATGGTGCGATCTTCAGGCAAGTGGTCAAAATCTTCCACTTACAAATTTCTGAAGCATTTTCGCAGTTAGACATAAGCACCCCTCAAGCAAAGGATAGGTAATGCCCCTTTGTCCTTCAGAAACGGAGGAGATTATCACCTATTTAACTTATCACTGAACCATAATTACAATATGCTCCTTGTTCTTACACACTTCTTCTATTTGCATACCAGGCTGCATCGGGATGTTAAGCACATTCTCGGCTGCATAAGATCTTTGCCTTGCGATGATTCGAGTAAACCTGACATTCCAAACTGGGGACAACTTGATGAATTCTTGGATCAAAGATTTGGATCTGAAGCTGGATAATGATGTGAATGTGTATTGACCATTGTTTCGAGGAGTAAAGAACAGGATATCAGAAGTCAAATTTCAACCTATGTCATCTCCCTTGTACAACTAAAATATCAAGGTATGATGTAAAAAAGAAAAATCTTTATCCTAAATCATTTTGACAGGTCTAGCAATGCTTATGGAGAGGTATAAAGTAAAGTTTCTGATTCAGATATTTAAACCAAATTTTCCCCCTTGCCATTTATTTTTTTGCTGAAACACATAACATATTGTGTTTGTATTGGCTAGGCCAACGCTTTTTGCTGCCCTAATTGTAGTTATGTTTAGAGAAAGAACAGATGAACTGGCTTACTTAAGAAGCTTCCACCAGAATAGATTTTTTGTTCATTTCTTTTCTTCCCCCCTCCAATTTCAAGATCTGATCAAATGTATGTTTGTACTTTGTAAAGAAAAAAAATGTCTTTATTGGCTATAAATATTATTGCTTGCGGCTGGTTATGGCATCTCTTGTACATTGCAATTCTTTTTTATTTCAGTTTCCACTTGTTATGTATTGAATTTCTGAATATTTTATGTTGTCTTTTTTACTCTCTACCTTTTGTTGTTTAGTTGAATGAGAGTAATTTTGTCAATGTGAAACTTTTGATTCTTTAATCCAGAGAGAAATCATAATTCAATCGACAACGATAGTAATTTCAGTGATATGATATAATGTATAACTTAGTAATCAAAATGAAAAGATTATATTCGATCAGAACAATAGTATAACTTCAGTGATATGATGTATAAAGAGGAAAAGATTAAGGGTGCGTTTGGAGCACCGATTATGTAATTGTAAACGAAAGGTTATGATAAACGGTGGGTTATAATAAATAGTGTTTGTGGTGCAGGTTATTATAAGAGGAGTTATGATAAACGGTGTTTGTGGTGCAAGTCATTGTAAAAAGAGTTTTGCAATTTTTTTTACAATTTTTTTTAGTTACTTAAATTTAAATTAAAAAAGTTAACAAATAATTAATAATTTTTTTTAATAAACTTATAATTAATATTGAACATAATAAAAAAATGAAAAAATTATTATTTTTTTTTCATATTCTATTTCACTTATATATTGATGTAGTTATGTATTGGAAATTATTTTTTTAAGTTAATATTGATCTCAAGTTTTGTTTTCTTTATTCTTCACAAAGTCTTTTATTTTTTTAGGTTCTTTTTCTAAAATCTTAATGTTTAAATAGTGAATCAATTTGAAATAAACAAAATATACTAATTAAAAAAACGATATACTACTATAAAAAAGAAAAAAAAAATTATATACTATTAATTAAGACCAATTCATGAGTTATTATTTTAAACAATCACCAGTTAAAAAAACATCAAATATATATTAGAAAATTTTGAGAAAAATTTATAGTCAATATTCATAAAAATATTTAATAAAAATATAAGGTTTAGATAAACTGGCACGTAAGTTTAGATAAACGGTCACTCAATTTTAGGTAACCGCCGTTTATAATAACCTGTGACAAACACGAGTTGGATTATTATAACCAATCCGACCATTTACATAAACGATGCTCCAAATATACCCTAAGCTCCCAAGGGTCAGAATGGGAGCTGTATGGACCAGCCGACTCTTTTATGTGGTTTCCACATAGCTTTTAATGACTAGAGAAAAACGTCAGATTTTTAGCAATCAAGAAAAGACAAGACAATTAGTAGCTTTCACATCAGTTTGTGTTCTTATAATGTGTGGACTTTTCTCTCAGAGGTAAATATTTAGGCTAGTGGTGAGATTCTGTAGTATCATCTTTCATATCATTTTTTGAAGCCATCTTTGATATCAATTTAGTTTGTGTTCTTATAAGTGTCATGATGTATAACCAGTACTTTGAATTTTAAATCAAAATTTTGAACAAAAACTCTTTTTTGTTTATGCATGTTGTTCATGTTGTCCATCTAAGTAAGGATGAATATTTTTTATGGGTTTCACAACAAAATGTTGAAGGTTTGGAATTTCCCTAATCTAATCTGATTTGTTTGTGTGGAAAAGAAAAGTGGTAAGGTTGTTACAGGCTGCAGGTATTGGTAGGGTAACAGGACAGGGACAGGGCTGATGAACCATAATAGCCTATGCATTGCTCAAACTTCAACTTCAAGGAATACCAATAACAATATCTAAACATTTTTTCCTGATGTTCATGGGACTTAAAATATTTATTGAACAACCTAATTCTATAACATTTGATTGTTAAATTTTTTTTTTTATAAAAAGTTAATTACTACCATAGATTTTGGTTTATCAATTTTTTTTTATCACTAAGTCAATTCGTCTGAAACTTATTTTACATTCTCGACGTTTTTAATTTGATCGAGTATTGTAATCAATTTCTTAAATCCAATAAAGTAACACAACATTACAACAATTGGTATAATTTTGGCACTTAACAAAGAGAAAATGCCTATCGATGTAAAATTCAAACGTGTAATTGTAACAAACCACTTTTAACAATAACCAAATTTTCTAGAAAAAGAGAATATTAGTGGTTTCGAGACGGGATAGAATGTGATGGGAAACTGCTAGGGTGTGTTTGAGAGAAAGAAGCGAAGATTAACTTTTGAACATTTGAAATTAAAAGTTCGTTTGATAACCATTTTGATTTTTGAAATTGAAGTCTACAGTACCTTGTCATATGTTTTTTCTTACTCGGATGCTTATATCTTACCTATATTTTTCCATTTTGATTTTTAAAATTTAAGTATACAACAAGTACTTTATCATATGTGTTTTTCTTGCTTGGATGCTTATATCTTACCCATATTTTTAGAAATTAAACTAAAATTTGGAAGAAACAAAACGTACTTTCTAAAAGGTTATTTTTGTTTTTGAAATTTGATTAATATTCACATACTTTCTTAACAAAAAAATATATGCATTATAGAAAAAATGAAACACATTGTATGAAATTTAAAGAAAAAAAAATTTTAATTTAAAAAATAAAAAACTAAAAAACTAAAAGATTATCGAACTGAGCCTAAATTCTCATTTATTTTTCCAATTTTAAACGAAGTCGGGACCATTTTGAAGCCATTTTGTAAGCCAGAAGGATTACGTGTCTCTTTTGGAACCAATTTCAAACCTAATTATATTTTGCACCAAATATCTCATATGGGTTAGTTTAAACTAACATTTGACTTTTGTCAATCCGTACATAGCTTAACGGATAATCTGGTAATTTAGAAAGAATCTAAAGAAGAAAAAAAAGTAATATGAGGTTTTAGTAGAAAAAAGAGTTATTTTTAAATTTTAAAACCGTGAGTGTGACGTGTTTATACCTTAAAAATAAGGGCTAAAAAACAGGAACTTACTTTAATATTAAGAACAAGATATTTGGAGATCCTTTTTTTCCCGATATTAAAAAAAGGTTAAAATAATTAATACCCAAGTCCAGATTCTGGTGTACAAAAATAAGGCCAATAAAATTTGCTTTTTTTCTGTAAGATGAGGAAGACAAAAAAAAAAAAAAAAAAAAAAAGAAGAAATCTTAATCTTAATGTCTAGGCACAGAGATTCAAGTCAAAAGTGAACCAATCCAGCCACTCCCAACCCTTCACCACCATCTTCCTGCCAAATTCGGGATCGTTGGTAGAGACTCGAGATCTTATTTAAGAAATTCCGAGAAATTCGATATTCAATACTTTCTTGTTGTCTCTAGGATTCGAGCTTCGAAACTGATGCTCCAAGAAAATAATGGGCGAAACTCCGATTCTCGGTTATCAACACAAAATTTCAATCATCTCTCTTTCGAAATAGGAAAAAAGATCAAATCTTTGTTAATGGGGATGGTGAAAATTGATAGAAAATGATAGCAGAGGAATTGAAGAAGATGAAAGTGAAGAACAGAGAGCTTACAAATTGAAAGTAGAGGTTCCATTGTTGGAGATAAGAAAAAGGAAAAGGAAAAAAAAAAGGAAAGTGCACAAAACTGAAGGCTTTAAAGGGCTCTATAGCATGACACGTGGCAAGAATCCAGTGGTATTGGGATTCCTGGGAAGCTTCAACAGCTACAACAACAACAACAACCCAAAACCCCAAAAACAATCCACAATCAACAATGTGAAATTATATATATATATTGTGCCATGTCAGAGTTTGTAACCCCGTCCTATGAACCCGGCGAATCCGTATTTGTATGTTTCTCTCTCTATATATTTCTCTCTCTATTTATTCATTTGTCTCTTTCATTCTCCTCTTTTCTCTCTCATCCTCAGCTCTTCAAGCCCTAATTCCCGAACCCCCCCTTTTTCCCCTTTCTTCAATCTCTTACTATCATGCTCTGTTTGCCCTTTTGATCCACTGGTATGTCTTTAAAACTTCTTAATTTTGATGGGTTCTCTCTATTTTCTGTTAATTTAGTCATTTATTGCTTCTTGTGATTCGTTGTTTGTTTAAATCTTGCAATTTCAGCTTACCCCATGTGCGTTCTTGATGGATGGAGTGTTGGATTTGCCTAGTGTTTGGTTTGTTAGTTTTTGATTGTTGTTGCTAGTTGGTGTTTTTGATGGGTTTGCTAATTGGGGTTTTGAGTTTTGACTCTTTGCATGATATTTAGTTGCTCAATGGGGTTTAGGGTTGAATGTGTTAATCTTAGTGTTTGCTTTGGTGGGTTTGCTAATTGGGGGTTTGACTATTTGCATGATAATTAGTTACTAAAGTAGTGGGGGTTTGGGGTTCAATGTGTTAATCTTAGTGTGTGCTTTGGTTGGTGGGATTTTTGTGAATTTTTAGTTTTGTCATTGTAGATAGTCCACATTTGTAGCATTTGGTTGCTTGTGAGATTCTGGGCTTTTGGTTTGCTCTACTTTACAGTAATATGTATAAATGCAATAGTTGGAGTGGACTATCTTCTTGGTGATCTGCTTATTGATTTTCTTCTCGACCGTTTAGTTTCTTTCATTTGTTAGTTAGTGTTACAATGCATGTAGTTGGTTCACTTTATGGCTCATATAGTTTACTGCTTAGCTAGCCGAGTAATGATCATGAACCATGTTAGCATGGCAATGGGAGGAATTGCATATACTTTCTTAGAGTAAACTTCTCTTAAAAACTCCGGTTTCAGTTAATTTGTGGAGGTTTAGCTCTATTGGGAGGTTATAGTGGTCAAAGAAGGCCTTAAGGAACCAAGAGGTGACGAGTTAATCCATGGTGGCCACCGTCCTAGGACTTAATTTCCTATAGATTTCCTTATCATCCAAATGTTGTAGGGTTAGCCAGTATGTCTAGTGATAATAGTCGAGGTGTGCATCGGACAGTCACGGATATCCAAAAAAATTAATCGAAGTTATTGCGGTTTTCTAGACAATGATATCCTTTTCTGTTTAGAGAGGAGAAGTTACACTTTTGTGGCCTACTTAAATAGCTCAATTTATATATTTTGGATCTTGCAGGGTATAAATATTGTTCTGGTCAAAAGTTTGGAGGGAAACAAGGTTACAAGAAGTTGTGGCCTACTTAAATAACTGTTTTTTTTAAAATAATTGTCATATTCTTTTCATATAAATTAGGTTTTCCTTGGATTTGATTGACTGGAGGAAGTATGTATTTTCATAAATGATTAAATTTAAAACATGGAGGTATATCCATTTGTTTCTGTTGAAATGATAGAGCGCCTTTGAAATTAATGCAAAGAAAAACAAATAAATGCGAAGAAAGTGATATAATGTTAGACCCGTAACTTACAACGGATATTATTGCTATAATTAAAAAAATGGCCTTGGAGTAGGTTGATATGGAAGCTTTTGTTTTATATTGTTATGAAAACAACAACAACAATCAATTGAAAACAGTAAAAACGTAAGAGAAAACACACCAAATTTACGTGGTTCACTAACAGAGTGTTAGCTACATCAACGGGCAGAGGAGAGAGCAATTTTATTAAGGAGATAGCGAATACATAATGTCGATCAGCTGGGGCTAGGGTTTTAAGAGATCCCCACTCGCTGACTGGGCAGTGAGACCCCCGACTAACTAATTGTGGGGCATCAAATAGTTCAAGGCATATTTCAACATATATGAAAATTAATATATTATTGAAGCGTAAATGACTATGTTTTTTAGATGCTCCGGTAAACATCATATTTAAAGCAACTACGTTTTCTAGATGCTCTGCACTGCTTTTTATGCCAACTCATGAAGTATATGTACTTTTTTCAAGACTCAGGGTTAGGCATGAAAGAGGATGAATCATCAAGTAGTAAAGTTATTAGCAGAAATTGGGTCATGAAACGCAAAAGGAGAAAGCTTCCTACTGCTACTGATCTTCCCAGCAAAAGGGAAGACAAATCACTTGCAATAGAATCCCCTAGAAGTGTTTCTTTGGCTAAAGGGAAGATGAAGAGTGAGGTATGTCGCGGCCAGTCTTCATCTAAGAAGAAAGGAAATGATGGGGTGAGTTCTTTTATTAGCTTTCATCAGTTTTTTTCTTGCCTGCATCCTAGATGGTTATCTTTAAATGATGATTGCTGGGAGTATAAACCTTGAGTTTATGATCTCCAGCTTTTTAAGTACTCCTTTCTTTTAATGAAAAAGTTTCCTTATTGTGAATTATTTTATCCTGTTCAAATTTTTTTACTACTACTTTATGATAAAATGCTAATATTACACCATAGATATGCTTTTGCCTCTCCAAGTGGAATATACTAATTATTTGTTGATCCAGTATTTCTATGAATGCGTGGTCTGTGATCTTGGTGGAAACTTGTTATGCTGTGATAGCTGTCCAAGGACCTACCATCTTCAGTGTCTTAATCCACCCCTTAAGGTTTGTTGATTCAATCTATAATTTGCTAATGGGACAGACATATTTACTCTGTTGCTTCTGGCTATTCATTAAAAATAATTGTTCTGCCTAGATTTTTGATTTTCTTTAAAAGCTTTGCTATGCTCTGGTCTAACTTTTGCATGAATTTGATATTCATTGAAGCGGATCCCCATGGGTAAGTGGCTTTGTTCAAGCTGCAATCACAAGAATGATTTACCATTAGACGCCACAAGCTACTTGGACACCATATCTAAGCGAGCAAGAACAAAAGTCGTCAGTGCAAAATGTAAAAGTGGAATCAAGTCTTCTGGCACTGAGAAAGTCTCCCGGATATTTGGAAGCTCCAATCTTGCTAAGAAGAGATCATCCAACAAGAGAAAATCAATCTTAGCTCATAAAGTAAAGACGGTTGGAAGGAAATCAGCCACCTCCAATACAGACATGTCTTGTAATATCAAGCCAAGTCAACCATCTGATGGTAATACTGTATCAAGCGTTTCTTCTCCTGTCAATGTTGATGATGAAAAGTTATGCAATGCATCCCCATTGAACTCGCAAACAGAAGAAAAGTTGGTTCCTGCTGCTGCAGAGGCTATTTCTCATTCAAAAGCTGAAAAATTAGAGCCATGTGATGAAGTTCTGGATAAGAATCTTGATATGGTTGAGAACAAGCTTGGAATTTCTTCTGAGGATACATCTTTGACTAAGAACCTAGTTCTTCCAGTTAGTGCTCCGGGTAAGGAAACTAGAAAAAGGAAAAAAAAGATCAATAAAGATGTTGGTCAGAAGAAGCATAAGAATGGAAAGACGTCTGTAGCTAGCAATTCAAAAGAACTTGGATGCAAAGTAGATGCTCCTAGTCCTGGAAGTAGTAAATCAGTACGGAAACATAAACACGTTGACCATGAGATACCTACTTCCACTTTGAGGGAAGATGTTGGAACTAAGGATTCAGATCTTGAGGGAAAAGATGAGGTATCTAATAATTTAATTTCTTTATTTGTTTTTTCTTGGGATGTCTTATGCATGAACAATAGGTTTAGTTGGGGGGGGGGGGGGGGGGGGGGGGGGGGGGGGGGGGGGGGGGGGGAGGGGGGGGGGGGGGGGGGGGGGG
>JBBMKA010000025.1:203105-215378 GCA_037833695.1 Sechiopsis laciniata
GGCGGGAAAAAGAAGTTTCCTTCCCCCCCCCCCCCCCCCCCCCCCCCACAATTAGTAATTAGGGAGTAATCACTTTTCTTATTGCAGAAACTTCTTCACGAAGACAAAGATAAGTTGATCGAGCTTGATAAACTAAAAAGTCATGTAGATGGTATGTTGATTTGTGAAAATGGATTGAATGGTGGGACTTTGCAGGTAAACTATAATGCTTCTAAAAGGGAAATTCTATCTGTTTCAATGGTAGAATTTCTTGTCTCTTTTAAGTTTCTTCTGTAACAAACTGTTGTGCTCTCATTTGTTCGTTTTTCCTTTTCTTGGTGAACTTCTCAGGTTGATCGAGTCTTAGGCTGTCGTGTTCGAGGTAATAGTGGGAAACCTTCATATTTACCCGAGATAGTGGTTAATGATCATCCTGACGATCTTCTAAATCCAGAAGAAGCCAGAGAAACCGGAGACAAATCTCCATTTGATGATGTTGATGTATTAGATATTGGAGCAGAAAATGTCATAAACGCTGAAGAGAATGCCGGTCCAAGTGATGATATGAAAGAAAGCTTGAAGAATGATATGAAGGTAGACAAAATACAGGTTTATAGAAGATCTATGAATAAAGAATCAAAGAAAGGTAAGATCCTGTATTTGTCGAGCAAGGGCAATATTGATTGCTGTACTACAACTATGAATAGTGAAAGTCTAGATGAATCTTCTGCAATGTTAGAAGATCAGGGTAGAACAAATGAAAATACCATCTCAGAGGAGAATGTTGACATCACCTTGAGAAGTTCTGATGGAAATGATGTTCCAAAAGTGGGTGAAAAGGTTGGTTCTTATGAAATCAATAATATAGCAGAAGGTGATACAGAAGTAGGTGTAAGTAACATTGTGGAAAATAAAATTGAGGATTCCTTGTTACCTCATATTGCATGTAGGAATGCTGAGACCACCACCATGCATTTTGAATTTCTAGTGAAGTGGGTTGGTAAGTCTCATATTCATAATAGCTGGATTTCTGAATCTCATTTGAAAGTTTTAGCAAAGAGAAAACTTGAAAACTACAAGGCTAAATATGGGACTGCTGTCATTAATATATGTGAGGACCAATGGAAGCATCCCCAGCGAGTGATTGCTCTTCGTTCTTGCAAAGACGGAGGCCATGAAGCATTTATAAAATGGAGTGGTCTTTCTTATGATGAATGCACTTGGGAAAAATTAGAAGAACCTGTTCTAAAAGAAACCCCACATCTAATCCAATTGTTCAATGATTTTGAGCAGCAAACAGTTGAAAAGGATTCTTCAAAGGAAGACTTACCTAGAAAATATGGCCATTCACAGTTTGAGATACCTATCCTTACTGAGCAACCTAAGGAACTCCAAGGGGGCTCATTGTTTCCTCATCAACTTGAAGCTCTCAACTGGTTGAGGAAATGCTGGTACAAGACAAAAAATGTAATACTTGCTGATGAGATGGGTCTTGGAAAAACAGTTTCAGCTTGTGCTTTTATTTCATCATTAAAATTTGAGTTTAAAGCGAGACTCCCTTGCTTAGTTTTGGTCCCTTTGTCCACAATGCCTAATTGGCTTTCTGAATTTGCTCTATGGGCCCCAAATTTGAATGTTGTGGAATACCATGGGGGTGCAAAGGCAAGAGCAACTATCCGTCAGTATGAATGGCATGCTAGCAGTCCAACTCAGTCGAATAAGAAAACGGTCTCCTTTAAATTTAATGTCCTTTTGACTACGTATGAAATGGTTCTTGTTGATTCTTCTTATCTTCGCGGAGTTCCTTGGGAAGTTCTTGTGGTAGATGAAGGTCACCGTTTGAAGAATTCCGAAAGTAAGCTTTTCAGCATGCTTAATACATTTTCTTTCCAACACCGTGTTCTGTTGACTGGTACCCCTCTGCAGAACAACCTTGGTGAGATGTATAATTTACTTAATTTCTTGCAGCCAGCTTCATTTCCTTCTTTATCTTCATTTGAAGAGAAGTTTAATGACCTTACAACTGCTGAAAAGGTTGAAGAACTGAAAAAACTTGTTTCTCCACATATGCTTCGAAGGCTTAAAAAGGATGCTATGCAGAATATTCCTCCCAAGACTGAAAGAATGGTTCCTGTTGAACTATCATCCATTCAAGCTGAATATTATCGTGCAATGCTAACAAAAAACTATCAGGTGCTAAGGAATATTGGGAAGGGTGTTGCACAACAGTCCATGCTAAATATTGTGATGCAATTACGAAAAGTCTGCAATCACCCGTATCTTATACCAGGCACTGAGCCTGAATCTGGTTCTGTAGAGTTCCTTCATGAAATGAGGATAAAAGCTTCAGCTAAGTTGACATTGTTGCATTCCATGCTCAAGATTTTACATAAGGAAGGTCATAGAGTTCTACTATTTTCCCAGATGACTAAGCTTCTTGATATTCTTGAAGATTACTTGACCATAGAATTTGGACCTAAGACATATGAGAGAGTAGATGGCTCTGTTTCAGTGACAGATCGTCAAGCTGCAATTACACGCTTTAACCAAGATAAAAGTCGATTTGTTTTCCTGTTATCAACACGCTCTTGTGGTCTTGGTATTAACCTGGCAACTGCTGACACTGTTATTATTTATGATTCCGATTTTAATCCGCATGCTGATATCCAAGCTATGAATCGGGCACATCGTATTGGTCAATCAAATAGACTTTTGGTATACCGGCTTGTGGTTCGTGCTAGTGTCGAAGAGCGGATTTTGCAGCTTGCTAAGAAGAAATTGATGCTTGACCAGCTTTTTGTAAACAAGTCAGGATCACAAAAGGAAGTAGAAGATATTTTGAAATGGGGTACAGAAGAATTATTTAGAGATTCAACCATCACTGGTTGGAAGGACACAGTTGAAAATAGTAATAGCAAGGATGAGATAGTGACAGAAATGGAGCATAAGCATAAGAAAAGGACTGGTTCCTTAGGAGATGTTTACGAGGATAAATGTACAGATAGTGGCAACAAAATTATTTGGGATGAAAATGCAATTTTGAGATTGCTTGACCGTTCAAACCTTCAGTCTGACGCAATGGAAATTGCTGAAGCTGATACAGAGAATGATATGCTTGGCACCGTGAAGGTTATAATTTTTCTTGTACTAGCTAAATGTCATTTTTTTTGTTCGTTTGTTATGGCTTGTGAAAAGCTGCATCTTCCTTCTTTCTTTTTTTTTTTTTTTTTTTTATGCATTCAAATTACATTTCTAATGACTTGGAGATTATGTGTTTGTAAAATGTGTTCAATTGGCTTGTATTCGAAGAACCAATGCAAATTTAGCTCATAAGTGACTCAGATTTAGACTGGAAAAAATCTGAAATGATTTTTTTAAGAGTGCTTGCTTTATTAACTTTTAAGAGTTCGAGTTGAAGTTGAGTGCATGCAGAAACAATCTCTTTCTTGAACAAATGTAATAAAGTAAAATGCAATCTCATACTGCTTCATACTATTTGCAATGCCTAGGATGAACAGAAAGGATTGATATACTTTTTTGATAGCCTTCTGATTTTGAGTTCAGGCTCACACATTTTTCTCCTATCGAATTAAAAAATATGATAACTACAGGTAGCAATTTAGGAATTAGTGGCTAGTGGCTACTACATCAAAAAAAATTCAGAGATTTTTTTCTGCTGTTAATTAGAAATTCCCAATTTGTATTCCCAACAGTCTGTCCATTGGAATGATGAACCAGCAGAAGAACCAGCAGGAGCTGAATCACCCACTGGTGTAACTGATGATATTTGTGCACAAAATTCAGAAAGGAAAGAGGATAATGGGTCGACAGGTGCTGAGGAAAATGAATGGGACCGGCTTTTGCGGATCAGGTAGAAACTTATTTCTTGAGGCTTCTTGACTTTCCCTAATTAATATTAGTAAACTTGATTTGTAAATGTACACCAGAATTCAATATGAATATACGAGAAATGGTTAGTAGAAAGAAGTAATGTAGCTAGTATTTGTCCCCAAGGGGTGGCGCGGTGGTCGAAAGCTTGGGTTTTGAAAGTGTGCTCCCCTCAAGGTCCTAGGTTCGAATTCACTTGTGACATTAATTTATAGACACCTCTCATGTCTTCATTCCTTCGATGTCTCTCGGTGCCTGACATAGACTGGGCGTGGTTACCCCAGTTTCAAAAAAAAAAGTGATGTAGCTAGTACCTTGAAATGTATTGATTGTGTGGTGTCTATTTTAACTAGCTGGAGTGAGTTTATTTGCTTACATGTTTCATTTATTTAAAATGCATTATAGAGTAGTGAAATAAGATGTGAAGGAGAAGGCTGTTTGTGGGGTTAGTTTGAAGTCTATTAATATTGGTATATGAAATAGTGCAAGGTAGATTTCGAAGGTTCACAGATCATGATGACCTTGCATACTGATGGAAAATAATAACTTGTGTTGAACGTTACTTCTTTGGGATATAGATGGGAGAGGTATCAGAGCGAGGAGGAAGCAACTCTTGGTCGTGGTAAGCGCCTCCGTAAAGCTGTTTCTTACAGGGAAGCTTATGCTGTTCATCCTTGTGGAACATTGACTGAGGTATCTTTTATTTGTCTGTTTTTCTGTGCGTAGAAGCATTAGTCTCTTTCCATGAATGAAATATTTTTCTTTTCTTGTTAAAAATATAATTTGCCTAGTATCCGTTTATACACACTTTGGAAGCAATACCATATTGCTGTTTTTTTTCAAGAATTTTTTTTTTTTTATAAGAAACAGTTTCATTAATAATATAAAATTACAAAATACAGAACAAGCATTTATAATAGGGATAGGGATCTCCAACTATTCGTAAAAGAATCAAAAGTATAATCATACAATCATGAACAAGCATTTTTTTTCAAGAGTATTACTGTCATTTTATATTTGATACTATTCATATTTCTTTTACTAGTTAGCAAACTCTCAACTTTGGAAATTGTACATCGCCCATGCTCTCAGTCTCTTTTTAAATTTCCTCTTTTCCCCATTATTATGATCTTGTCCCCTGTATAAGTTTCTTCAATCCCTCATTCTCTACAAAAAAAAATTGTGATTTTTAAGTTGAAGCTGTATGATATATTAGTTTTTTTTAGGAAACATAACAATTTCATAGATAATTGAAAGTGTTAAGGAATACCTATCTAAACAGCAATAAAGGAGATAAAAACCAAATATAATGGCCGACTAGAGGACAAATGCATAGAAAAGTTCGATATTTCAAGCAATTACACCAAATAAAAACAGATAAAGCCAAAGGAGTGGCACGTTGTAGAGGAGGAAAGGTCGAGCGATGGTTTTAGGGTTTGCTTTTGTTGAGAGCTACTTTGGTTGCAGACGAGAACGAAACAAAGATGGGGCATGAAGAAGAAAAACAAACAGTGACTGATCGCTCGATCTCCGGCTATTAGTTACTTTTGATCCTTGTTTTTTTAGAATCAAATGATATTGCTTGGTAGTAAATCTCATCTCTCAGAAAAATTGAAGGTGTGCTCCCCTCAAGGTCTTAGGTTCGAAAAATCACCTGTGACATTAATTTGTAGACATCTCTTGTGACTCTCCATTCCTTGATGTCTCCCGGTGTCTGACCTAAGGATGAGCGTGGTTACCCCGGATATAGTGGAGCAAACCTTCATTTTTTCAGTTTAAAATATATGTTTTCTTAAAATGTTAAGCTCACCTTTTGTAGTCTAAACATGAGTATTTATGTCTTTGCAATTTGATAATTAGCAAAACCTATTCATCTTATTACTTGCTAAAAGGCACTACCATCATGAATTGGCCTAGTGGTCAAGCCTTGGAGAGGTAAGAGGTGATGTATTCAATCCATGGATTACCTAGAAATTAATTTATGTTTAGGCAAATGTTGTAGGGTCAGACGATCTATTCTATAAGAAAAGTGCGCATAAGCTGGTCCAGACTTTCATATATATCAAAACAAGAAAAAATAGTTAAGAGGCAATGGCACAAACCTGGCATGACATAGCTAGAACATAGACATGACAAGAACATTTTAGTAACATAGTAATTTTGTATCAACAAAAAATTTGGCCTCTCACTAAAACTCTACAAAATCCCAATTGTTCCTCTCCATCCTTCCTCCTCCTTCGGTGCTGGTGAGGAGGAGGTCACACCACCTAGCAGTAGAATATTTTAATTCTATCATAAAATATTTTTATGGTTTTTGACCGTGTTTTGAAAGGCTCAAGGCACACTAAGACGCACTATATATAAAAAAACATAAAATATATAGATGTGTGCACATACACAATAAAAATCAATCAAGTTTTAACCAAGAATAATATATAAACATACATAAGATTCAACTACTAACCTTCATTTCACGAATGTGTGGCTATGGTGTGGATGGATAACGGGAGAATGCGCGGCTAGAGAATGAGAGAATATGAATTGGGGAGGATAGAAAAAAAAAGTGGATACTGTCTTCTTTAAGGTGTTGAAATGTATGGAAATGATTCTTGTGGTACTTATATTCGCTCTTGGTCTTCTACTGCATTCCTTTTCCTTTTTGTGACAAATTTCTTGGTCTGGAGTTGGACAATAAGAATCTTATACACTATTTTATCATCTTCATAGCATGCATGAATGATCCTTGTTAATTTTTGAAAGCAGGGTATTGCTGAAGAAGAAAAAGAACCGGAACCAGAGCCAGAGAGGGAATACACACCGGCAGGACGAGCTTTAAAAGAAAAATTGTAAGTTGAAATTTTCTTAAGAATGAAAATACAGGGGATGGATAGATATCTTGAGTCATAAAAAATGTTACTTAATGCTATAGCTGAATTGAATATACCAGTAAAGTCGTCGTGCTTTTAAACAGGAAACAAACTTAGTAGCTTCAGATACAACTCTCAAAGGAAGAAGAAATAGAGAAAAAACCTCAAAAAGAGGCACATAAACGCTAAAAGCTGAGAAATGATAAGAGCTAAAAGCTGAGATATATACAATGCTCAATTGCTAAAATAACGAGAAGACGAATCTAGGATCGAGAACAAAGACCTATAGAAATCTTAAAAAAAACAAGTTATTTCAAAGTAGTTTTTTTGTCGCAGTGAAGTTATTCAAATGGCTTTTTCATTGCTACATTCATAAATTGCAAATTTTGAATTCATGGGTTTTTCTCAATTCAAATTGACCGGAGAAGTACGACCTACAAATAAATATCCTCAATCCTAGTGGGTTAAGATTTTCATTTAACACATTTGTTGATATGGAATTATTAGTACAACTCTACAAATTATGAAATCTTAAATGGAGGAAGTTTTGGGAAATCTAACATAGGTTGTGAAAATTGATTGATTGGATGTGCAGGTTTTCAATACTTACAATTTGAAATTTCTACATGCCTTATTTAGTCTTATTTTGATGAACAGTGCTAAACTACGAGCTAGACAAAAAGAACGGCTTGCTAAACGAAACTTAGTGGAAGAATCCTTCCCGTGTGAGGGAGCGACTCTACATGGATCACTCCCTCACTCGCAGTGTCCACACACCAATGCAGCAGATCCAGATCAAGCAGCAGGTTCATTAGAAACTAATAAAGAGAAGACTGCAGTATTTGACTTGGAGGATGACAAACACGTCCAGTCAGCAGTTGCGCCAATGAGCCGTATCGATTCAACCTTGAGGCTAGGAAGAAATTCAAGGCATAAAATTAGCAGCAACTTAGATCTTGCTGTAGGTCCAAATGGGTATTTGCCTGCTGATTATTGTCTTCCAAGTCAACATTTTTCAGGCACCAGTCATGCAAACTCAGTCGCTATCAACTTGTTGCCGGTTCTTGGACTTTGTGCCCCTAATGCTAATCAGCTCGAGACTTCGCGTAAAAGCTCATCAAGATCAAGTGGTAAACATAGCCGAAAAGGAGCCAGACCCGAGTTTCCATTTAAATTATCTCCTTGCTCTGAAACCTTAAGTGGCACTGATATTGGTGGTGCAGAGGCTATGCCTGACAAGGCTCAGGGATTGCCAGCTTCATCAGTAGAACACTTGCACAGTCATCTATTATTTGCTCAGGTGAATTTTCTATCCTTTTCTGTTCAGTTTCTGAATGGCTTTCTCTATTTGATATTTTAGCAAGTCTATCTCTGGGTTTACAGGAAAACATGACGCCACCAAATTTTCCCTTCGATGAGAAAATGCTGCGTAGATATCCAATCCCATCGAAGAACATACCGAGTTCACGGCTTGACTTCTTATCGAATCTGTCCCTAGATAGCAGGGTTGAAGCTGTTAATGGATGTTTCCCAACTATACCTTTGCTGCCCAATTTAAAACTTCCTTCCCTAGATGTTATGAGGGGCAATCCACAAGATGAGGAGGAGGCTCCCTCTTTGGGTTTGGGACGTATGCTTCCCCCGTTTTCGATGTTTCCTGAGAATCATAAGAAGGTACTCGAAAACATAATGATGAGGACTGCATCTGGTTCTGCCAACTACTTCAGAAGAAAACCGAAAGGCGATGGTTGGTCAGAAGACGAACTCGATTTTCTATGGATCGGTGTTCGTAGACATGGAAAGGGAAACTGGGATGCCATGCTTAAAGATCCTAGACTGAAATTTTCAAGGTACAAAACTTCAGAAGATTTATCATCCAAGTGGGGGGAGGAGGAGCAACTTAAGATTTTGGATGGGCCAACTTGTCAGGTGCCAAAATCAGCTAAGCAGAGTAAATTACAGAAATCTCCTCCATTTCCAAATCTCCCTGATGGTATGATGACAAGGGCTCTACATGGAAGTAGACTAGTTACAGGACCAAAATTTCACAACCATCTAACAGATATTAAACTGGGTCATGGTGATCTCGTTCATAACCTTCCTAGATTTGAACCATCAGATCAACATGGTTTGCAAAATGAGCAATTTGCAACTATACCAACCTGGAACCATGAGAAATATCACACATATTTTCCAGGCGAATCTTCGGCAGGAGCTTCTGACCGATCAGGGACTTATTCAACCATACCTGTTGAAAACCCTTTTATGTTTAATCCCTTGGGAACTAGTCACTCGGGTTCTTCGGGTTTAAAAGTCTCCCGTGGCTTCGATATGTGGGGAAAGGAGAATGACGAACCTGGTTTTGATTACACGAAGATGCCTAGTCATTTGGATAGATCTTTGAAACTATTTAATGAATCACCTAACAATTTGGAAGGTGGATCAGAACTAATGCCTGATCCCGGGCTCGGTGTAGAAAATTCGAAAGGAGTAACGGATAGTAATGCTTCGAAAGATAAACTACCTCATTGGCTAAGAGAAGCTGTAAATGTTTCTTCAAAGCCTCCAGACTCTAACCTGCCTCCCACTGTGTCAGCAGTTGCACAATCAGTTCGCTTGCTATATGGGGAAGACAAGTTTATTACCATTCCACCATTTGTGAATCCAGGTCCGCCTCCCGCTTTACCTGAAGATCCAAGGCGGAGTTTAAAGAAGAAACGAAAACGGAAATCAGTTACGTTAAGACAATCGCCAGCGGATGTAGGATGCAGTCAGCAGGAAGAGCTCAACGGTGGCTCTATCCATGGGGATGCAACTGTTTCTGGCTCCATCTCATTGGTCTCACCACTTCTCATGAATCCACAACCACAGGAAATTGCAGGAACTTCAAGGCTTCAAGGTCTAGAATCTGGCCTCACATTACCTGCTCTGAACTTGAACGTGAACCCATCATCTTCATCTCTGCACACGAACCAGCAGAAGAAATCAACCATGGGATTATCCCCATCGCCAGAAGTTCTTCAGTTAGTTGCATCGTGCGTCACTCCCAGTTCACACATGTCATCTATATCCGAGACGTTGAACTCGAGTCTCCATGAAAAGGAGCCGGTTTCAACTTCTCATGATCCAGAAGAGCTCTTGGATTCCAACAGTAAAAAACAGAAGTCACCAAACGAGCCGTTAGTTTTCTACCATCAAGATAAACCCGATTCCCCCGGAAGCGACGACTCGAGTAAAACGCAATCAGACCCTTCACGGAGCAAAAGACCTGATGGGGAAGAAATATCGTCTGAAGGGACGGTCTCAGATCATCATGCGAGTGAGCAAGAATTATTATAGTTGTAATAAGAACCTGTAACAGTATAGTCATTTTTTAGTGCTGGGCGAGGCTGTATGTCAATGTGCTTGAATTTTTGTAGGCATTTCCCCAATGAGTTAAATGCATTGGTAAATGTAGGCTTATTATTATTATTATTATTATTATTATTAGCATATTTTGTGTAAAGCTTTTTGCAAGAGAAATGTCAAATATAGTTTTCTCTTTTGCTTTTCCTTATGTATTGGACTGTAATGGTAGTTTCTAATCCATACCTGATTCTTGGTCACAGGTTTGAAGTAACTGTATTAAACATGTCTACACATTCAGCTGAACCAAAAACACTTGCATTTTGTTGAGTGTAAATTTGTAGCCCAAGGCAAAGTTATGTAAATCTCCTTCATTTGATTCTCTGTCCAATTCTTTGAAATGATAGGAGAGAAGATTTATAACTTAAGTTTAAGTTCAAGTTCAACTGGCATGATATATGATCTATAATGAAAAAAATAAACATTCGTTGATCAACCAACCAAACCCAAACAATCAATTTCCATGGTGGAGCCAATGTGTAAAAATGCTTATTATAATAACTTAGATTGGGCACTTGTTAATATAATAGGAGATAGAGTTTACATTATTATTATTAATATAAAAGAGATAGAGAGTTTATAATATGGTATATGTATGGAGGATATGTTGAGCAGTCTCCCCAAATGGCGCAATACTATACATACACCCGAATTTACGGTTAAAGGGTTTAGCCGTTGAGAGTTATATTTTTTGTGTATGCACTAACACCACACATTCATTACGGGGTTTTGTCTGCCAAAATAGTACAACTTTTCACATGCCTTCCTTCCTTTTCCCATAATCCCTCATTTCCACTTCCCCCCCACCTTCACTTTATCATAAAATCATTAACTATTTGTCATTGAGTAATGCTTACCAACTTGTTGGTGTAATTTTGGAACATACTTCCCGATACATATCGTATAATATTGTGCTACATAAGTAATATTATCATTAGTCAAATTATCATTTTCTATATACTTTTTGTAATGCATTTTATATACATTTATGCCGTGTATTATTATCTTCATATGTATTGGGAAGCATGTCCAAAGTACACACCAACAAGTTGGTAAGTATTGCTTTTTATAACATTTAAGTGAGTGTCCAAGTCATTTTATATGTTGCTCGATTATTCTTATGATGATATAAATTCAATTTTTAGTATAATGGGATATTGTGGGAATCAAACCACGGACTTTGTGATTACTAGTACATTGGTCATGTCAATTAAGCTACTCATTTTAACATGAGATAAATCTCACGACTCTACAATATAGTAGGAACTTAAGAAACTTGAACAAAAATAATTCTTCAATAGAAAGTCATTATGAACTGAATTCATCATTTCTTATATCCTCTAAACACTATTTAATCACTATATCAACTCATGAACTAACTATGTTGTGCTATAAATACTCAATGTACTATATCAACTCATGAACAAAATTTAGAAAATATGTTAATTATGTTTTATATGTTCATATTGGGCTTTTAGTAAATTATGAATTAGAGTTTTTGTGAAAGATACATTTTATAATTCTTTCAAAAAAATTATCTCATTAACTAGGTATTTGTATTCTTGAGGATCTTATAAAGAAATGGTTTCTCTATTCTATTTATGGACATAGATAACTCAATGTTAATGAATCACCAAAATTATATAGGTTCTTTGTTTGACATTCTTTTATTATTATTTTTTATTGTCGTTTTACAATTCTTTTGAGGGTGTTTGCTTGTCATATTTAAGGAGAATTTAGATGGAGTTATTTAGTAATTTCTCCTTAAAAACATACATCCAAACCAGTTTTTGTAAATAATTATTAATTTCTAACCATTCATCTTTAATCATTTATTTATAACTACTCAATCATTTCTAATCATTCCTTTCAAATCAATCAAAATAACTCATTTTTAATCATTCATTTTTTAAGTACTCAAAATAACTACTAATTTTAAATCTACATTCAAACAGCATCTACAAAAAAAATACATTCAAACGAGTTTTTTACTACAACTCTCAATTTTTAACTCTTCAAAATAACTCTTCAAACTAACTTCTCATCAAAACCTCATTCAAACACCTCCTTGTAACATTTACTTCTAAAAAAACCATCTATTCTTTGTGAACATAGCTGCAAAAGGAGAAGATCA